>JAUZSU010177668.1:0-24514 GCA_034780255.1 Parotocinclus maculicauda | reverse complement strand
CCTATATAGGTCATGGTTCAGCTGTTCGGGATCAGGGCATGATGAGCAAGCAAACAAAATGGCTGCCACACCGATAGATATGTAACGGCAACCGGCGAGGACAGCCACACGGTCCAAAGCGCAGGTAGGAACCCTAACAGATAGGTGACAGAGTTTAAACGTTTTGTGATTTTGAAAGGACCAATATATTTAGGTTGTATTTAGCACTTTCCTGCAGGTGTAGATTACGTGTGGAAAGCCAGACCCGGTCTCTCGGTTCGAAAGTTCTCTCCAGTCTCCGCCAACAATTAGCCTGGACTTGGTATCTGTGGATGGCCTGTGTGATACGCTGATGAACCTGGCTCCATACCATGATGAACCATTCATACACGCCTGGGACGTCAGAGGGCGTAAGATCCCATGGTGCGGATGGGGGTTAAAGGAGTGATGGAGAGAGTTCTGGGCTATTTCTGATCAGGGGAGGTAGCGGGACCAATCGTTTGGGTTCGCAAAGCAGTATAGCCGAAGGAATTTTCCCAGGTTCTGATTAAAACTCTCGCATTGCTCGTTAGACTCCGGATGGTAGCCCAAGGTAAGACTGACAGCCACCCCCAGCTTCTCCATAAAAGCTGTCCATCCAAACCACTGATGTAAACTGCGGCCCCTGGTCCATGTGGATGGACTCCAGGATCCCGAAGCGTGTGAAGACTCGGGAAAACAGTACTTCTGCTGTCTCAAAGGCATTGGGCAGCTTGGGGAGAGGGATGAATTTAACCACCCTGGAGAAGCGATCTATGACACTGAGGATGGTGGTGTTGTCTGATGATGGTGGGAGGTCCGTTACAAAGTCTAAGGCCAGATGGGACCAGGGACGTTCCGGAATGGGTGGGGGGTTGAGGTGACCAGCGGGGAGGGTCTTGCACTGAGAACAGGTGGGGCAGGAGGCCACAAACGTGTGTATGTCTCTGTGCATAGTTTCCCACCATAAGCGAGAAGCCAGGAGTTGGTGCGTGCGGGGTTCCCCGGGATGCCCAGAACGCTGGGAGAGGTGAGCCCAGGTGAGTAGACTGGCACAACAATTCGACGGAACATACTTTTTGTCAGAGGGGGTTTTCAGGGGGGGTTGAGTTTGGGCCAGGACCTGGTCAAGCTCCTTCTCCAGATCCCATCGTATGGCCCCGATGAAACATGACGTGTGCAAAACCGGCTCTGGGGTTTCCTTAGATTCACAAAAGGGTTCGAGGCATCTCGACAGTGCGTCCGCCTTAGTGTTAAGGGAACCCGGGCGGTATGAGATAAGGATGTCAAACCTGGTGAAGAAGAGGGCACACCGAGCCTGACGGGGGTTGAGATGTCTAGCAGCCTTTAGGTATTCCAGGTTCTTATGGACCGTATAAATTGTTACCTGGCGTCGTGCCCCCTCCAGCCCCCCACATCGTAGTTACGCTCTGCGGCCGTCAGTTTGTGTGAAAAGAAGGCCACCGAGTGTGGTCTAGGAGGCTCCCTGAGGTGCTGGGAGAGAATAGCCCCGACTCCAATGGAGGAGGCGTCGACCTCCACAAAAAAGGGACGGCTGGGGTCTGGATGTCCCAGCACCGGGGCCTGGGTGAATGATGACATTAAGTTTTGAAATGCCTTGTCAGCCTGTGATGACCAGAGAGTGGACCGGGGCTTGCCTTGAAGGAGAGCCGTGAGGAGGACTACCGTCCATCTGAAGTTCCTAATAAACCGCCGGTAAAAATTTGCGAACCCCAGAAAGCATTGTAGATCCTTGATTGTCCGTGGACAGGGCCAGAAGAGGATTGTGGATACCTTAGTGGCCATCTTTTGGGGGGAAATGACGTAGCCCAAATAGGTCATCGATTGTGTATGGAAGGCGCATTTCTCTGCCTTAACACGGAGGTGGTTCTCTTGTAGGCGTTGGAGCACCTGGCAAAACTGGGTGATGTGAGAGGCCAGGTCGGGTGAGTAGACCAGGATGTCATCTAAGTAGACTGTAACAAACCGTCCCAGCATGTCCCAGAGCACGTCATTCATGAACGCCTGGAGGATGGCTGGAGCATCGGCCAGACCGAAGGGCATGACGAGGTATTCGTAGTGGCCTGTGCTGGTACTAAAAGCCGTTTTCCACGTATCCCCCTCCTTGATAGGTTGTATGCACTGTGCACCAGGTTGTATGCACTGTGTAAGTCGAGCTTGGTGAACAAGTTTGCCGCTCAGAGTTGTTCAAAGGGGTTGCAGGACTAGGGGTAGCGGGTATGTGTACCTCCTGGAGACCTTGACATTTATCAGGATCACCGTCATACTTATCAGGGAGTTCAAGTTTGTAGGCCGAAGTGGGCGCAGCTGACCGGGGTGGGCCGGGAGCGGAACCGTACCCATGGTGGGCGGGGCTTGGCTGGAGATCGCAAGCTGCGTGACTCGCATAGAGAGGGAGCGAACCATGTACCTCGAGGACCTTAAGTATCAGCTGCTGGACTGTGACGCCTGCACCTGGACCCGTTAGGCCTCGTCCTCCTTCGCCCGTTATGGGTCCTGTGGGGGGGCACTGTCACGCCCACGGGCGGTTTCAGCAACATGACCGCTCGTAATCATGCACTCGTGTAGTGTATCCACCTGTGTCTGGATAGTGGACAGTAAAACTATGGGAGCTTCTAGTGCTTGTGGTCAAATTAAATAATCCTCTGTGCTGGTGGCCTTGTGGTCTAGAGCCTGTTATGTAGGTGAGAATGGCCTACATGGCAGGCAGTATGTTAAAAGTTTGTTTGAAATTTACAAACAAATTTCCCATTGGAAATCTTTCCCATTGGTAGTTGTAAAAGCATGCATAAAGTGATGAACGGGAGTTATCTATTGTACTCATTAGAAGTCAGGTGGATTAAAAATTGGCTGTAGAGACATAAATATATATATTGCCTTAATACTACCTTTCTTGGAACATTAACAATCCAAGAAGCACTAGCCTCCACCTTTTACATCCGTTAATTAAATCAAGTTTTGTAATTATTGTAATTATGTGATCAATAACCATGTAGAGGAGGCCTTTTCAGAGTCTGCCTAAAATAGATTAAACAGGCATAGCATCTAGAAACCTTAACTAATACATAAATTAAGAAAAAAATGAGTGAGCAGGTGTGTGGAAAATGGAAGGCTGACAGCTGAATGTTAATGGGGGCACACACAAAGGGATTTAACTAAATAGCCTAAACAATAACTGCACAAATGCATTAACTTTAGCATATTACATGTGGGCACAGTGGTCAGTGCTGTCACTTCACAGTCTAGAGATCCTGGTTTTATTCCTGCCCTGACCCCATCTGTGTAGAGTTTGCATGTTCTCTCCATGTATGTGTGAGTTTCTTTCCGGGCTCTCTGTTTCTTTTCGACACTTCAAAGATGTGTTACTTTAGTGGTGTCTCTAAATTGTCCGATTGTGATTGTGAGTGTGTGTGTGCCCTATGATGCATCGGTGTGTCTAGGGCTCCTGATTTGTGCCCATGGCTGCCTGTCAATCTGAATTGGATTAAAAGGGTATAAGAATGAATAGACAGATAAACAAACACTACACTTCCATAGTGTTACCTATAAATCCATCTTATACATTATTTTTTTCATTTAGCAGATGCCCCTATCCATAGTGACTTTAGCACAGTCTTACAATTGTGGGTTAAGGGCCTTGCTCAGTGACCCAAGTGTGACAGAAGTGGGATTTGAACCCGGGACCTTCTGGGCCATTGTCCAGTACCTTAACCACTCGGCCACCACAGTCCAATTATACCTGTAATTGCAGAGAGCAAAAATGTCTTTCATGGCATTCTAGGGTGCAGCTAATGATGTGGGAAATGTGTGGGCAGAATCTTTAGAGATATCACCAGGTACATTCTTACCTGACCAATCTATTGATAAATTGATATGCTTTTCATCACATATGCATTAACCAAATTAATACATTAATTATATAATAATAATAATACATAAATAACCCTATTATTATACCATTTATGGTAAAATATTTGTTGCTGTTCTCAGACATTGTTTCTCTGTGTAGGTTCATGCATTGCACTTGAAGCTTACAGGTTATTTTCATTGCAGGCAGTAAGAACAGCATAATATATTTCACGTTTTGTCAGGTAAACTTAATTTCATTTGTTAATGAATATCCATTCCTGCATTTCAGGCCTGCAACACATTCCAACAATAGTTAGGACAGTAAAGCATTTATCACTCTGTAATATTGCCATTCTTTATCACCACACTTATGATACGTTTTGGCACAGAGGATACCAAGCGATTTAGTGTTTCAGGTGTTATTTTGTTTCATTCTGCGAACACATCTTAATATGTGTAACAGTACAGGGCTGTTGCTGTCGCATGTTTGGTTTAAAATTTTCCACGCATTCTCTATTGGAGACAGGTCAGGACTGCAGGCCATTGATATGCCGATATCTGTAACCTCTTTTTCCACAGCAATGCATTTGTAATGTGTATAGCATGTTGTTTTGCACTATCCTATTAAAATATGCATGAACATCCCTGGAAAAGAAGATGTCTTGAAGTCAGCATATGTTGCTCTAAGATCTCTGAGTGTACATTTCTCCATTGCTCCTGCCATCACAGGAGTGTAAGTGGCCCTTTCCGAGGGCACTGACACAGCCCCTGATGTAGACCCTGGGTTTGGATTTGCTGATAACAGTCTGTATGGTCCTTTTGGAAAAATGGAGCACTGTGTGTTCTGGACCAAAGATAAAAAGGACATCTTTGGTCCGGAGTACACGGTGTTCCAATTATTAAATTTTGTTCGCCAAAGTAATCCTTTGCCCATGAGATTATATAAGCTATTGTTTAATGGCTTGATGCAGTGCCATCTGAGAAATCGAAGCTCATGGTTCTTCAATTTAGGCTTGTGACCTTGACCTTTACGCATTAAAATCCTCCTGATTCCTTAAATTGTTTAATGACATTATGAACTGTAGATGGAGAAATAGCCAAATTCCTACCAATCTTTCTTTGAGATACCTTGTTTTTAAACATCTCAATAATTTGTTAAGACACCAGAGCTCCTCTGGATATTTTTGTTCGTCAAAGACTTAGCCTTTCCCAGATGCTGTTTTTGCACCATATCATGATTACAATTACCTCTTACCAACACCTGTTTGAATTCATTGTTATTATTGTTATTATTATTGTTATTATGTTATTAAAACCAACATTAAATGCCTGTGACCTTCGATCATTCTGTAATGAATATTACACATGGGCTCAGAAACACTTCAAAAAACCATTGTCAGTGAGCTCAGTTCATCTCTCCATCTACATGTGCAACTTAAAACTCTACCATGCAAAGCGAAAGCCATATATCCACAACACCCAGAAACACCTCGCTTCTCTTTGCCCGAGCTCATGTGATATGGACTGGCACAAAGTGTCCAGTGGTCTAACGAGTCCACCTTTCAAATTGTAAGGCATTACAATTTTAACATGAAGCATTAATTGTTTGTAAGCTACAGTGATCCAGACATCCAGCTGGGACTAACTGTGGACTGCAGACTGTTGCTTGGAGTAAGTTTTCATTGTTAAACTGACCAGCTGTGCCTCTACCATTGGAAATGCTCATCTGATTAATACTGTAGACCTCCACATGTTGTGCATATTGGAACATATTGTTTCTCACCTCCCATATCCAATCTAGAGTTTCAAACCAGTATTCATTCATTCATTTATCCATTGTCAAACCCACTGAATCCAATTAAAGACATGTTAAGCCAGGGCCTATTAACTCTTGGTCAGACATTGACATTGAACTGGGGAACCCTTGAGCTACATGGTTTCAGCTCTAACCTCTACATCACTGTGCCACACCCTAGAATAATTAGTTAGTTAATTAGTTTGGAATGTCCTTATAATGATTGGAAGACTAACTGTGTGTTTGTTTCTGGATGCCAGTGACACTATTGCATTGCAGTTTCTAGCTTGTTGTTGTTTTTGAAAAAAGATGAGTGCAGCTTTAAAACAAAGAATTAAAGTTTTAAAAAGCCTCCAATAAAGATTGTGAAACACAAACAGAAAATGAGACACTCAATCTCAAATCTGCTGAAATAAGGCAGCTTCAGTGCACACAGCAGAACCCATTAGCTCAGTCAAATGTGAATGTGTCAAGTAAATTATCTGAATACTTCTTCTATGGATAATGAGTATGCTGCTACACACATACACACACACACACAAACCAGACACAGCCTGAATTACGGGAGGGAACCCATCTCCCAACAACATCAGTACTATGTGAATAACATTAACTTGCCAGTTCTGCTGGCTATAAGCAAAATAAATTATTCAGAACAGGTTTTACATCCCTTTACTTGTTTGTACAATGTTTAACAATTACTCGGAATAAAGGAATAATATAGATACAGAGGTGAATTTGTGGGCAAGAAAATCTGTAGATTCAACTTCTAGCCTGAGAGAGGCAGCAGAGATACAGCTGTGCTTTGGTAAAGATTTGCTTTGCTGCCTGGTAATCAAAGATCACAGCTTTTGTGTGTGTATCTAAAATATGGATTGGGGGTAAAATAAGAATGGGAAATGGGTACATGTTTAGTGTTAAGACAGTCATTTAATTGTATTGACACTACTGTCTTACTAATGTTGCCAAGAAATTTACGATTGGAGGTTGGCCTGTAATTATTAAGCAAGGATGAATCAAGGTTTGGGATTTTAACGATGGTCTGATGAGTGCTGTCTTATGGATTTGTGAAAAAACTTCTTGCTTTAATGACTTATTGACAATGTGGATGAAATCTCCAGATAATGAGCTTAAAACCTGTTTGAGGAAGGAAGTAAGGGATCAAGAGCACAGGTTAAAGTGGTTCTGAACCAGTCAAGCCTAAGCCTACATATAGCTATTACAGAGCTATTGTTTGGTGTTGTAACCAGTCTACCATTAACTGTATTCTTGCTTACATTAGCCATCTAACACTCAGCAGACAATTGGTAGTTTGGTGAGATAAATGCAACAGGGTTCACCAACCAGTTTATGGTGGAGAAAATTAATTTGTTATTATTAAGGACAGACTTTTTTTATTGCTTGTTTCGTGGATCCACCGACGATCATATTTGAAGAATACAAAAAAAATACTTTTTTTTTGTGTTTCTCGGATCCACCGCAGCACCAATTGTTGAAATTCATTTTGTTTTTATTTTTTTAGCTTTTTCCGCCCTCCGGTGGAGGGGCAACGGTTTTCTTCTGTTCATAAATTTTTTTTTCCAGATTCACTTTGTGAGAAATCCCATTTCTCACTCTCCCTCTCCCTCGCGCTCTTCCAGCCCAGCCTTCTTATCAGCGCAAACTTTCCTCTCTCACCAGGTGCGGCTCGTTACTTCCGGGTTCTATCTTTCCCTTTATAAGGCTTCCAGTTTCGCTGCTTGAGTGTGAAGTATTGTTTTGCTGACATACCGAGTGTTAGCCTTGTGATAGTTTCCTACAGCCTTTCCTCCTATTATCAGCAAGTTTATTCAGTGTTTTTCTCTGTTGTTTGAGTGTGTGCGTGTGCGTTGTTTCTCCGTGTTATCTAGTATAGTTCCGTGTATATCCCTGTGTGCTCCCGCTCACCCTGTCCCACCCCCTTCCCTTTTTTCCGTAGCCTTAGCTTTGTGTGTGTGTGTGTGTGTGTGTGTGTGTGTGAGACGTCCGTGTCCACTTATTGTCGCTCAAGTGTTTTGTCTGTCCATAGCCTTAGGTCTCTCACTCCTTTTTTCTTTACCCTCTCTCTGTGCGTTTGGAGCGTTTTTTGTTCCTGTGTGTTCCCAGGTGGTTGGTTTTCGGTCGGCTGAGGTTGTTAGGTCTCACCCTAGCCTGCCCCTATGGCGCGTCCCTGCCTGGGTACGTATTGTTTATCCCCATTACTAACATTTCCGTTTCTGTTTCTAACATCTATCTGGGTGAACTATCTCTCTCTCCCTCTCTGGGCGCTCTCGGTCAGGTCCTGTCGCTGCCTCGCGCAGTCCACCTACCCTCTGTCTCACCCTGCTCTGTTTAGCGTCTTCTGTTTCTCTGTTTTTCCGTCTCTCCGTTTCCCGCTATCCTTTTTCTGTCGTAGCGTTTTTGTTCCTGTGTCCGCCCAGCCGCAGTTTAGCCCTCTTTCTTTACCTGTCAGTTTAGCGTATTCCTCTCCAGTGTTTCCCTTCTTATCTGTTACCCTATTATATTGTTTTGTTCTTTTGCTCGGTGTGCTCTGCTGTGTTCCCTATCCAGGGCCCCAGCTCTACCCTGGTTACCAGCCTCTCCTCCCGTGCAGCAGCAGTATCTCCCCATTGCTCCTCCTGCCAGTTGCCTCCCATCGCTCTCTTGGCTCATTACTGCTACCTGTTACTCCCAATAAATCCTCATTGTTCTGCATCTCCGTCTTCTGACCTCTCATTAGAGCTATTTCTGACAAGTAACTTTATCTATTTTCTCCCACTAAAAATACTCTTACTAAAAAAAATCAGCTCATATCAGGCCTTTAGTTCTATGCCACTTTGCATTTAGTTTAAAATCCATCTGCTAAAATATAATTTGTATTATTGTTTATATTATTATCAATATTATTTCGGGCATTTCTGGACTACTTGTCATACTGGGGCACACATAATTTAGAGGGGCTACCTCATGCTTGCCAGTAAGTCATAGGGATACAAGTGTGCTTAAAAATAAGCCTGTTAAACACTAATAGATTATTTTTTAACACTAACTAGGGCATTACTTTGCCATGGACGAGAAACAATGAAAAAAATAATCAATTAATGCCTTTGCTTTAGTGGTCTAATGTAGTTTTAATAGGGTATATAGTAATACAGTGGCTAAAACATATAGCTATGAGCTATTATATTAATTATGATGATCATAAGTATTATTCTTATTAGTAGTAATAAGAATATGGTTAGCTCTTATTCAGTAATAAACTATTTTCTCTTACACACTCTCTGTGTAAGAACCTTTGGCATCACTAAGTGCACAGTGTTACATTCTAAAAACTAGGGCCATGTCTGAAATAGTCCACTTGTTTACTCTTTCACTAATCATTATATAGTGTGTTCTGTGTAGAACTCTATATAAGGTAGCAGTGACAACACTTCAGCCAACACTTACTTACGCTAGAAACAAATCATCTTGACCTTTCGTCGCATAAACTAACCAAAACATCAACGTACCGGTACTGTCACTTTCGGAGTAATGCAGTTTAGTGATGTTGTAATTGATCTTGCAATGCTACTTGTCAAGCGTAAAACGTGTAAGACCTTTGTAAGACAAACTAAAACCAAGAAGGATACATAAATATTAATGTACTATTTATAACATTATCAACTGTTTGTAATTTAATATTCAATGAATAATATTTTGTATTTATATTTGTATACAGAATTAATCACTTCTGGTTTCGGATTCATCAGTCATTTTTGCAGAGTAAAGCCGGAAAAAATCGCTACGCATTTAGTCCATAAGAAGTGTACATTGGTTGTCCACTATTTTTGCAGTGTATTGCAGGTAATAATGTAGTGTACTATACAGGGAAGGGAATTGTGTACTAAACTTTCGTACAACCCTACTAAATGGCTGAAACCCTAAATAGAACACTAAATAGTAAATAACTTGCAAATTCATCTTCACTATAGATCCGCACTTCCAGAAAGAACTACAGCAGCGCTTAAAATGCGGCCAGCAGACAAAAAGACTTCTGGGTGTGTGTGTGTGTGTATGTGTTATGTGGCACTGTGCTCTGTGATGACATAATCCATTTCAGTTAAAACTGTCAGTTGAAATTTTAATTTTCTCAGTTGAATTTCAAATCTGATTATTCCATCAATGCATTTCTATCTGAAGTCTTTTAAAAAAGATATATGATAACGACAAACATAGATAGCACACCACACAGCACAATTATCTACACAATGGTGCATAAACAGTGTCTATGTTCGTGCAGTTCAGGCTGTATTATTCGCAGTGGAAGAATAAGAAAAATGTGTGCAAAAAGAAAAGGGAATAACAATTATACTGTGCTTTTTAAAACAAATATGTAATGTGTGCTCTTACTTCCCACTAGAGGTACATAGTTTTCTGCAGTCCTGTCCATTAGACTGAGCATAATGGATTGGACAGATTTCGGCAAAGCTCCAGTGCTCACAGAGTCATGATAGGAAGATGATCATGACAGCAAATGGATTTGAGACACATGCAGATCTGCAAGGTTGCTGGACAGATCTGGACAAAGTCACAGCAGATCCTAAACAAACAAGACCTCTTACAAATGGCTGCCCTGATAAGAGCTTTTTTTTGGTGATGTGCTGTCACACAGTCATGGAGGAAACTTGATCCATCTCTGTCATGATCTACAGAGGGAGGAGGGAAGGGAGGTATATGTGATATACAAAGGATCACTGAAAATAAGCTTTTTTCTGTAAACCAGACTGGAGGCTGCAAGTACTTCAGTTGTCACCATGGGCCAAAGTCATCAAACTAAAAACAAAGAAACAGTTCTTCTCTGCTCATATCCATGAGTATGTGCTTGTGATTGTGTTCTCTAATAATTTCAGGTCAATTTGTGTAGTAAAAAAAATACATTTGTGCATAAAGGTATGGAAAATAGTAGCAACACCAGAGTAACAGAAGCTGATGCCTTGTCCACATTGATAAAGATATATTAAAGCGTAGATAAATAAAAAAAAGTTGCTTTTGCAGGAGAAAAAAAACATTTTGTTATATAATGTCAGCTCCAAAACATACAAAGTTCATCCTCCAGATGAATGCCTAATACTCCCTGAAACAACCAAATATTGCTGTATTTAATAAAGACTTCTTTCCTGTATTTCCTGTGACTACCATATATTCATTTGTCCTTAATTTTGGCTTTACATATTATAAGAAAGCAGTCCCAAACTTCATTCTACCATACCCAACAGTGTTGTATAATCATTACAACTCCAATCACATCCTTATTACTTTGACAAAATATTTAGAACATACTATGGTGTTTTGGATTTGGATTTGTCACTTGGCTTAGACATTTTGCTGTTGTAGACCACACCACTTCAAACTTTGGCGGAAATGTCATAAACATCCTTATATAGGCTGTTTATGTGCAGGCTTTTCCGAGTGGAAGGATAACCATCTGCCTCTTTTGAAATGTATTAGTGTGGACAAGGTCTTGGTCTGATCCTGAAATTTAGTAGAACCACCATTCATCCTAAATTAAACAGCACTTAGATGAAATGGGAACATTTTCCAGCCAGACCTAGAAGAGCTACTGTCAGACAGGAAGTGGAAAAACCTGAGTTTGCACTATTGTGCACAGAATTAATAGAGTCTAAATATAGCCCCACCTTCACAGGTGTGCATGGACAAGTTAACAGCTTCTATGAGTAAAGAAAATATTTTAATGAAGGTATGCTTGACCACCATGCTTGACTACCTGAACAAGTTCCATTCACTTTTCTGGCCTGAGGTTTTAAGAGTTGTTATAAATTATAATAGTAAATAATAGTCTTTTTTTATCTTATATTTGTGAAACACTGAGTTTTGCTATGGTTTTACCGAAACAAGGTTGACAGTCTTCAATATTTACAATCTTTATGTCATTAGTTTGTCTGATTGCTTTACTTTTGCTCTGTCCCAGCTTGTCCATGCCCCTTGATCACTGTCCCCAGGTGAAGCTCATTTTAGGTGCCAAACCTCTAACTCTCTCATCCTGAGTTCCCATTAACAGTATTAACAGACACCCACACCTATTCCTCATTCTAGTTCATTTGTTTGACCTATTTAAGTGTTTGTCAGCTTTGTTGTGAAGTTGCATAGTTTGCCTCTGTTACCTAACCATGTACCAAACTCTGACTCTTGTCTGCCACTTACCTGTTTTGTTTGCCTGGTCTAAAAATAAACCATCCTGTACATGCCTTAGTGCATTTGTCTCCATTTCTGGGCTCAACTTGACATCAGGTTGTGTTTGGTTGTAAGAGTTTACATGTGTGTAGCTGTAGGTCTTAAGAAGTGCTTTGGTGAATTTTCCACATTGTGTTATTCTCAGGCTGATGTCCAATCTGAATTGTTCATGACTATGAAATATTCCCTTTGAAGGCTACACCCTCCACAATAGCCAGAAAGGTCTGTCCGGATCACTTGGTATGCACATCTGAGAGCCAGCATTATGCTTTCAAAAAATAAGACGCTTATGCAACCAAGTACCAGCATAATTTAATAATCAACAGATGGGGTATCAGCAAAACCTTTGTCCTGTCACATATGAAATTTACTAGCTACAGCTCATTTCCATATTTTCAATACACCACAGAACATATACACACTAAACGTGACAGAAAGAATATGACAAAAAAGGCACATGAATCAGAACACAGTATTGTATAGATATAAGAAAGAGATTTTGATGTCTTTAAAATATACAGTAATACTGTATATAATTCTTCATCCAAATGTTTGGATAAACGAATTTCAAAGGAAAAGCAAGTGAATACTTACCAGGATTGCCTTTTCTGCCCCTCCTCCCAGGGGGTCCTGCAAAAAGCATATATTTCAGGTTAGAAAAATGAGAGAACTGAAAACTAAATGTTATGCTGGTTGTGGCTAGGCCTTTGATGGTGTGTAAGCATATGCATTGAACTTCTTACTGTTGACTTAATATGGTAAATATGGTTCATTTAAATAAACTTTAGCAGCTATAGAGAATATACACAATCTTGAGACCTGAAAATGTAAAAAATACAGCTGTAGTCCAAACAATCTTACTGACCTAATCCTCTTTGTGGTAACCACACATTCAACTCTTTCACAAAACATATATCTCAGACTGTAATGAGCAATAAATGAAAGCAGAGCAGAATGAAACCACATGCAAGATCTGCATTACAGTAGACAAAGTAAGCAATCTAATCCTGCTAATGCAAGCTGAGTCGATCACTGTGTACTTCACTATGGCTGCTTTTAAAATGTATATCGTATACGGTCCACAGCAAATGGCAATCACACCACCTGACATTTTTGAACAATTTGGGATGCAAAATGAGTTTTATTTTGATGAATCTATATGTATATCATATATCTCTTCATATTTACCCATGGACTACACACTTGTTTTTGTGGTTACATGCTCTTCTTTGTACTAAAAATTATTGCCCAAAAGGCACTGACAAAAGAGGTCCCAAAAAGTTTTTAAAAAACATAGTTTTTACATAACAATATTATGATAATCTCGTTTATAACAAGAAAGGCAAAAAGCTAAAGCAGAAGCAACATTAGAACCCTTACTTCTTGTATGGGGAGCATGTAAACATACATACTTGTAAACAACAACAGTTCCCATTGCAGTAAACTACTTAAAGCAGTAGTTACAAAACTGGTAATGTATCTCAAACATTTGCTAAAACATTTTAGATAAATACTGTAAATACTGGACAGATTTCTTACTTTTGCAAAAAACAAGTTAGCTAGAATGATAATTGTCAGTGTGGTGAACACATTTACATTCAGGTAACACTAAAACAAATGTTTAATTTTCATGCTAGTGGATATAATTCTATTCCTTAATGCTGGCCGTACACCGAACAATCGTGAAGTACTTTCACAGTCACAGACGTGTTTGGTGTTAAGTGGCCAGCATAGCTGTCTAAAGTCATAAATATATCCATACACCTGTATATGAATATTGATATTGAAATGGAATGCTAATAGTGTAAAAAGAACCGCAGCATGTAAAACATGGGGGGTGAAGATCAGAGGTGAAGATGTAACAACATTGAACTTTGTTTAACATTTAAAGTTACACAAGCTACTCTTGTGTTAGTAGAAAAACAGAATTTAAAAAGATTCATGATTATTGTCAATTTAATATAATATTACGACTGTTGGTGTTAAATATTGAAATGGCATTTGGTAACTTGTGTCAAATCTTGAGACTTAGTTGTTCCCACCTCTGCTTATTAGTGTTTGAATGTCCCCTGTATGTGTCTGAGAAACCTAACTTCCTTCCCTCCTAAAGGTCCACATGGACTGATTACACTAAGGAAAACTTCCGAATGATTGTTTTCCCATGTGATACCTGGTGAAAGAGATCTCCTTCTGACGAGAAGATTAAAACATTCACAATGCCTGCCATTTGCAGCACCAGAGGAACCAAGGATGACATCTCATGAACTTGGACAAACAAACACAGCCATCCACTCACCCTGCTGACCACAGACCGGATAAAGCAGAAGAAAGTGGGTACAGAGGAGTGAGAGCTGCCACTCTGTTTAAACTGAATACAAATGAGTTACAGATGCTCCTAACCACAAAAAAACACTTTTCAACTTGGGAGTTCAAAAGTGCCATGTTTAATATATGTAAGAAGCAGAACTGAGTACGTAGTAGTGGTGAGAAATCTGGCAAAAATATCATCACACTTTTTTGTGTGGGATCATGGTCGGTGGTGTCGTCGCAATCCATTTTCATGTTGGATTTTGAGACCAAGTTGCACATGTACACAGCCGCCACATGTCTGTCCAACTAATAAAAAATATACAGTAGTTTTAAAACAGAAACAAAACTATATATATATATATATGATTCAATACAATATATACATCTAAATATACAAAAAACAGACATTCATTTTGGATTGAATAAATTCTTTGGATTTGGTGTGCATCAGAGAAATTGTGGGGTTCGAAGAATAATTTGCAATGTTGTAAGTAACAACAAAAATTGGCTGTGTATAGTTGCTCAAAATTATTTTGACTAATACTAGGTAATTTTCTCCAGGCAATGTACATCCTTACAATTTCTTGTTGTCTCATATACTGGCCTTTTTTAAAAGTTTGTTGACTTATTGTCTAACATTAGAAGCCATCATCACAGTTATGTAAGAAAATCTAGTGGAAAGCCCTTTACAAGAACAAAGTCTGCTGCAAATATAGGGGGAAAACTCCACATTAATCCCCAAGGTTTTTGGATGTTATTTTGGGTGTCCTTCAGCAAGCCTCTGGTGACATTGGCAAGAAAAAAACTTTCTAAATGTGATTACGAAGAGACCTTGGGAAGACCAACACTTAAATAATTTAATTAACTCAATTTAATATATGTAAGAATTTGACACAATTAAAAAAAAGAATACATTCATAAAATAGCTCATATATAAGAAGCTAACAGGAATAAAATAATATTACACAAAATATAAATAATATAAAATATGTATTATTTTTGTACAATGTGCATTATCAAAAACATGTCCATTTAACTAACAATGAGAGCTTTATTATTTACCTATGCTGTCTCCTCAGAGTACACTGGCTTTCTTGCACATTCCAAAGACAAGCATTAGGTTAAATGGTGTGTCTAAACTGTTCCAGTGAAGGTGCGTGAGTGTGTGTAATGTGTAGTGTACATGGCCATAGTGTTTAGGACTGTTAAGGTACTGGGTAGATGTCCAAATCCAAACTACTTCCAAACTACTACTATTGGCCACTTCAGCACAGCCCTTAACCCACAATACCTTGAATTGTAAGTTGCTCTGGATAAGGGTGTCCTGGGGATACCATTTAGGCCCTGGCTCCAATGCCCATAACTGGATTAAGCAAGTATGAAAATGAATAAATAATTTAACTACTGAGCCAGTTCTATTACATATTAGGGCATTATGTAAGTAATTTTAATAAATATAAAAAGTTAGAAGAAAAACAAGTCAAAAATATAATTGAATGGAATAAAAAATCTGGTGCCTTGTTACATTTTTACCTTTCTAAAGTGTGTCTGCCTCAGTTCTGGATTATATAGTGTATTCATATCCCTGGTCATATGCCCAGGAGTCTAATTATTTCCCTATTACCAAAGATAAAACACATAATTGTCCAAATCAGAGTGTACCACATAAATAAAGCATGCTAGAGTCAGCCAGCATAACCTGGTATCAATATTTATGAGCTTACAATAAATAGCAGATGTAAATGGTGACATATTAGTATCGTTGGATTACATAATGTGTGTGTAGTACCATATAAGTAGAGCAGGTTTATTTATGCGTGTATTACCATACACATCAATCAACCTTTAACATAACCTGGTTCTCTATTCTATACTCATTGTCCATTGGATACGTTCCCTTTGCCTTATTGGTGCATTTTGTAGTTCTGTTACTCTCCATACTTAGTAAGCCCCATATAATGATTAGCACTCCCACAGGATCACAGGACACTGACGTGTGAATGGAACTGATACAGCAGTGTCCACTCATTGTGCACTTTAATAAACTTCCTTGATAGTTCACCTTCTAGGTCTAAAGTCAAAGACAGTAGCTCATCTGTTACTTTGATCTGTGGTCAGAAAGAGTAGCTCATCGCAGCCTTTGACTGTGGTAGAGTTGTTAATGTATTGGGATGTGGGCCAGAGGATTGCTCTAGGATACAAATCCCACCTCTGCCAAGCTGTCACAGCTGGATCATTAAACAGGGCCTAAGATTGCATCATCTGTAAAGTTCAGCTAAATGACCAAATGTAAATGTCATCCTCTAGTCCTTAATTAGTGGGCCCAGGATGCTGACCCCAGGACAGTACTGGCCATAAATGTTATGTTTTGGTGGATTGTTTTTCATGGCAGTAGTGACAGTGTGGTGTTTAAGAATTTGCACTGCTGTGTCTGATGCATTCGCACCAGGGCAATACACACTAACACGCCAGCACCACGTCAGTGTCACTACAGTCCCCAAATAGTACCTGATCAGTTTCATACAATCCATAATGCATGCAGACTTGTGCATGTGGTAACATAGAAGCAAGTTTAAATTGTATAACGTGTAAGAACACATAAATATGCATTATATAATGGATGTGTAGAAATATATGAGTAAAGCATGTGGAGGCACCACTGATCTAATTACATGACAACCACAGACCCAGCTCCCACCCCTGTGGAGTATTGAGATTTGGGCATCCGCCCCTGGCAAGAACAGAGCGACAAAATGAAACGCCATGATCTGTATCTGACCTTATGACATTAACAACCCAGCATATGCAACTTTCTATGGCTTATAAAAATTACTGTGTTCTACAACATAAGCAAAACAGATTTATACAATGTGTGTGGTACCATATAAGTAAAGCAGTCTTATATAAAGAGTGCTAGCATATCAGTAATTGGGTATATAGAATGCATGTGCAGTACCATATAAGTAAAGCAGGCTACATACTTATAAGTATGTAGGCCTATGTCAATACAATTGCTAAAAGGAGGATGGGTCCCTTTTTAAGTTTTGGTCCACCCACGATTTCTTCCTTCTTTATTCAGAGAGTTTTTCCTTTCCATTGTCGCCCTAGTCTTGCTCAATTTGGGATTGGCCTTTTAAGATAATATATTATCGTAAAGCTGCTTAGAGACAATGCACCATTGTAAAAAGCGCTATATAAATATATTTGACTTTGACCAAAGTATGCTAATGCCTTCTGCATTGTATTCACCTTTTTACAGATAAGATTTCCCATGCCTGTCGTTATGGTTTTACTTAATAAAGTGAGTAATTGTATGTCATATGAACTAGAGGCTCTTGTTAAGCAATGCATCAAGGTTTTTCCATCTTGATAAGTGACTGTGTGCAATAAGCATGCCTTGTAGATCAGATAATTCAAAAGCCATTGGTCTCATTAGTATATAATGAAATTATACTCATGAGTACAGAGCAAGTCCAGGAAAATCATAAATCCCTTGGGCACTTTTGCATGTAATTATTTCTGCTGTCAGTATTTCCTTAGTGTAACATATGAGACTCATTTAAATAGAAATGGGTAAACAAGATATCTGGCTAAAGTAAAGTTGTAGAAAGACAGCAACCTATGTTGTATTGTCATTTGTTTATTTGTAAGGAACATTCCACTACATTACACTACTGAATGGTCGCTTAACAAAAAAGATCAAATAGACCCAATCAAACATATGCTTGAGCAGATTTTATATATTTTTATATACTGCAGGGCTCAAATCCTGCCTATGCTAACTGCTGGTGTTGGGTTCTTGAGCAAGCCCCGAAACCTACGATTGCCTGGATTGTATGAGTTGTAAGTCGCTCTGGGTAAAAGTGTCTGCTAAAAGCTGATAAATGTAAAATCGCATTTTGAATAACTTAACAGTCTACTGCCAGATGTCAGTAAGTGATTCTACTCAGTGCTGATAATAAACTTTACCAGTGTGACTGGTATACTGCTCACAAAAAATTGGGGATACTTCAAAATGAATTGTCCCATAATGCTAGAATATACGCTCCTCATAGAAATTGGGGGATATTTCATTATGTAAGCAGTGTACTGTCCAATGTAATTTTTACTGCATGTCTTGAATGTGTGTAAGTCTACAAACTTTTTTTTCTTTGTTTTGATTCAATAGGAATAAAATTACAATATTTAAAAACTAAAATAATTTAATTTCATTACATTAAATTATGACTTATCTGCCTTTGTAATGTAAAATACTTGTTTTATTAGGTACTTTAATATGTAAGAGTATGTGCAAGATCTTGTGTGTTATGTGATGGTGTGTTACATTGTTCATGTAATGAAATCTGCTGACGCACAGAAGAGCATGTAAGGTATCCAAATTATCCAAAATGATACACCATAACTATATTGCTTACAAAAAGGATAATGACTAATTTTGAAAAAAATATACACTATATATATATATATATATATTAAATAATATAATAAAATATCCCCAATTTTTGTGTGTAGTGTAGTTGTATTCTAAATTGGCTAATAGTACTCTATATGTGGATTTATGTGAATTTAGGGAGTAGAAGCACGGAAATCATTTTTGCTACAAATGTAAATTATGAAAAACTAGATTTATTTCTTGAGACAATATTTACAGTCAACTTCCATAATAAGTTATCTTTAATTGAAACTGTAGCACTTCAATTTAACACCACCAAAAAAGTTTTAGGTAACTAATACCTTAACACTTCTACTGCATCTAATATAAGGTGCTTGGAGGTGTTGTGTTAAGAGTGACGTCAACAGAGTGGACTTTATGCTATGATAGATTCTGCAGGCACCAATTGAACATATGTTACATGTTAAGATTGCTAATTGGTTAAACCAGACTCAACGATTTATGGCACAGAAAGGTGTGAAAAGCAGAAGGAAAAAGCAATAAATGGTCCCGGCATTCACCCACTCATGATTAAAATTCCATCCAGACTCTGATTAAAGAGGCTAATACAAATCTTAAGGTACAGCACACCACTGCTGGATACTGCAAACAAGGTAACAAGGCAGCATAACTATGGCAGAACAGGAAATGAGTAAAATTGTTACATGTAAGTGAATTTTAAATGTGGGCACTGGTGAAAACTTTAAGAAGCATGCTGCAGAAGAAAACTGAGCAACAGCAACAGTTTGTAATCAGGATTAAAAAGGGTTCCTGATTACAACCAATATTTTAAATAAAACAAAAAATTTACTAGACTTGTAATGTGATGCTCTGGCATCTGGTAACTGTATGTGCACAGACAGACTCATAACTACCAAATTTCAAAGCTCGATACACTGACTTCTGTTAGGAAAACTTGTACACCTCCTGCGCAATGCATAAAAACATGCAGATGCAGGCCAGTATGTTCACCTTAAGCAGAAGAACCATGGCATGATTGTGAGTGGCAGCTGAACTATGACATAAATCGACTTAATAGTAGGTGAAAACAAAGAGCTGTTTAAAAAATATTTAATCCAGGTATGTGCATTACATTCTGTGAAACATGACGTTGACCAGGCATTGCCATAGTTACTATAGCTACTGCAATGTAAGTATAAAAGGTATTTTCAGAAGATAACTGCATGAAAACAATACTTAAAATCCATCAGATATACAGCTGAAAACACAATTGATTGATGAGTCATTGAAATGTTTGGTACCTTTGTTTAACGGAAGCCAGAAATGCATTGATATAATGATTTATGATGCATAAAATAAATATTTCTGCTGCTGCACACAGACGATAGGAGAGTAATTTGGAACCAACAGCATGAATCCATGGACCCAACCTACATTGTGTTGGCGTGGCTGGTGGAAGTGATGTAATTATGTGGGGAATGTTTTGTTGACATGTTTTGGGCACGTTAATGTAAATTAGGCAGCATGGTGGCTCAGTGGGTAGTACCACTGCCTCACAGCAAGATGGTCCCGGGTTCAATCTCATGGTGGAGCGGCCTGGGTCCTTTCTGTGTGGAGTCTATGGGTACTCCGGTTTCCTCCCACAGTCCAAAGACATGCGTGTAATTGGTGTCTCTAAAATGGCCTTTAGTATGTGACTGTGTGTGTGTACCCTATGATGGATTGGCGCCCCATCTAGGATTGTTCCTGCCCTTGCGCCCACTCTTAGCATGTTGATGCACCATTTGACAAAGCATAGGTCATTACAAACAGGTTACCCAAGCATGGCAGGTTTAGTCATTTTCAGTGGCCTTCCCAGTTACCAGATCCGAATCCAATAGAACACCTCTGGCATGTGGTAGAACAGGGGATTTTCAAAATGCTTCACCCAGTATTCTTATAGTGTTCCTAATAAAGTGGTTTGTGAGTCTCCTTTGATGGTTCACGGAACACATGTTGAAACAGGAACATTACGAGTCGGGTACACAAAATGATCAACAAAACCATACCAATTATGTTACTGATCTTTGTAATGCCAATAAACACAAAAGCAGAAACTTCACAGAATCAAAAAGGTTTGGGGGGAATGGGTTGTAGACTGTGTTCCTTTCATTGTTTAACAGCTCAGATGGCTGAGATTAATGGAGTCTAAGTTATAACCTTATCATAATAATTTTCAGATGACATGGAGATTGTTTCACAGAAGGAACCAGTTATGTTAGTCATGATGTGATACTTAATTCTAATAGCAGACAGTAGTACAGAAGTCTTGAGTTATTCTTCAGCTTAGCTTTACATATCAAGATAAATTTCACCATATATCATGATATACATTATAAAGCACAGGGCTAATATAAACAAATCTTTTTGTGAGATGCACAGTCATGATCAAATTTAAAAAGGCCATTCCCAGAAGACTTTGTGCTGCCAAAATGCACAACATTCTGTATACATATTAAGTATTATTTTAAGTACTTTTTAATTCACTTTGATCATGCACAATTATATTATGCATTGTTATGTTTATACAAATATTAGAAAGTCAGAAAGTATATAACAATGTGTCTCGCCTACTGCTGCCGAGTCCTGGTGGTGCCTTCTCTCAATTCAGCTGATGGAAATTGGACCCTCTACACCTCACCATCATGTAACGGCTACCATCCTTAAGGGCTAACACAACATACTTCTGACAAACATCCCGCCAGCCACAGCCTCTTTTGAATCTGTTGCTCACGCAACTTTGTATGGCAGCTGTACACACTCTGAGGTGTAGGCTCCATCTGACATCCTTCCTACCCATAGGGAAGAGCCTGTTATGCTTTCTTTGAACCCTTGCCACAATGGCTACAGCATCATCTGTATTTGAACTCGAAGTCTCCCCATAAATTACTCTGTTAAGCTGATGAGAGACAGGGTTTTAGTCTGACACCTAAATCTTAACTTCAAAAGAAATGATGCGAAGGCCAAAAACCACTTATGAGTAATTCCTATCCTGTCCCTGATGTGTTTACTGATTGGGGTGAACATTACCACATGAAGCACACATTTAACACAGAATACGCACCATAACACTGCAGCATTAGTGCATAAAAACAGAGTAAACGGTCCAGCCGGTGATTTGCACAGATGCATTTGCACACAACAAGATGAGACGAATATAAATAATTCAATAAAGCGTTCAGAGTTTCCAATGATCTAGAGCAGTTTATATAGATACACAGGGAGTAAACAGACAGGAAAGTATGAAGACATGTTTTGGAGAGGATGTGACTGTTTATTGGGATTAAAAATGTGGATAATATAAGAATATACAATAATATAACAATGTGACTGAGCCAAAAAGAATAGTTAAAAAAACGTTCCCACATAATGATCATTAGTCTTGAACCATTCAATTATTCAGGCTCAAATAGAGCACACTGTAAAACATATTGGCATGAGACATGAGGCCATTTTATAGCAATGTGGATAAATGCATAATTTAGAATTTGGTTTGTGTTCATGCTTACAATCTTTTTCCAACAACACAGCCCAATGCTTGACAGTAAGATTTTCTCTGTGCCTACTGTACCCTGCAGCAGTTCCATACATTACAATCCATCACTTTGAAAGTAATATGTATACACAACTGCCTAATTTCAGAGCCAGTGTCTAAATAGACGCGTATTTTATCTTACACAATTTTGTTTTAGTGGGGATGAAATCCTTTTTAGTAATGTCTTCCACATCATAATAGAGTGCATAATGGAGTACACATTTGACCTAATGAATTCCAGGAATGAATTAAAGCCTTGTGTTCAAATGTATACAAACTTTGAATTGGTGACTTTGAAAAAAATTCCCTTGGGGACTGGGTACTTTTACGTTTCTCTTTAGTCGAATAATCAAAACACACTGTTAAAAGCAGTGTGAATATAAGGGACACCTAGCTGTTGTGTCAGCTCTCAGTAATCCCATCCCTGAAAGGTGTTAAAAGCATGTCAATAAGTTACACTTACTTACTCGTTCTGACAACACTGGAAATTCAGTTACAATATTACATGTCTCATGGTTTAAATTTCACAATAAACCTAAAGTGCGAGTCAAGTCA
This sequence comes from Parotocinclus maculicauda, assembly GCA_034780255.1. Classification (NCBI taxonomy): domain Eukaryota; kingdom Metazoa; phylum Chordata; class Actinopteri; order Siluriformes; family Loricariidae; genus Parotocinclus; species Parotocinclus maculicauda. The sequence goes on along the minus strand of JAUZSU010177668.1, from coordinate 1,792 downwards.
AGTCAATTTATTTCTATAGCGCTTTTTACAATACAGTATTGTCACAAAGCAGCTTTACAACAAAGAGTGAAAATTCCTGTTGTGCGTGTATTTGTCACACTAAATGGTTTTAGATTCTTATACAAAGGACAAAGAGAACGTCATTCCATCTACTATGTGATCTGCAAAATCAATCCAATGACTAAAGGAACTTTTAGATAACTTTTTCAGTTGTGCAACATTTATATCAGTCATGTGAGAAAGTAATTGTCCCCATAACCTAACAAATGCTTCTAGTTACTTGAGATCATTTTTCACATTTCTGTGGAGAAGGACTGTCCAAGACTTTTTCTTTTTGCATTAGTTCAGCCACATTGGTTGGCTTTTGAGCATGCATTGCCTGTTTACGGACATTCAACAGCATATAAATATGGTTCAGATCAGGACTTTGACTATGTCACTCCAAAAAAAATCATATTGATTCATTGAAGCCATTCGAAGTTAAACCTGCTCTTGTGCTTCAGATTGTTTTGCTGTATAAACCCTATAGGTTTGAGCTTCGGATGACACATGGGTGGCCTGATATTCTTAGAATTTTCTGGTAGAGAGCAGAATTTATTTTTCCATCAAATATGATAAACCAGCCATCTGCTATATGTTTGGCTATAGGTTATTTGTGCTAGCATAAGGTAAAGTCTGCTAAGGAGAATACAATGCTTCCGGATAGGGTTGTCTACTAAATGCTGTAATGTGTAATGTAACATAATATCGGCCCCTAAGGCAGCAAAGCATCCTCAGACCATCACATTACCACCACAATGTTTCTCCATTGACTTAATGTTCTAATTATAAAATGCTGTGTTAGCTTTATGCCGGATGGAATGGGACCCATGTCTTCCAAAAAGATCAACATTGAACAAATCTGTCAACAGGCAATTATTAAGCTGTTTTATGTGAGGAGGGTCTTTATGTTGCTCTTGGTTAGCACTGGCTTCAACCTACAGATACTGCTTTTACCCAGTCTCCCTAGATGTTTGTCTTGACTTCTTTTGTGACTTCCTGGATGAGTCATCAATGCACTTTTGAAGGAATTTTGTTAGAGCATCCACTTCTGGAAAAATGGACCACTCTTCCTAATTTTTTTCATTTTTTTTAGATAATGGCTCATACTGTGGTTCACTTGAGCCCCAGAGCTCTTCCAGACTAACATATTGTCAATAACTTTCTTCTTCAGCAGAATGTCCTTTGATCGTTGCATGTTACTTGCTGAGGTCATTTAACATGCTTCTCATTTCTAAAAAGGTTTTACATTTTCATACAGGAGTGTTGAATAACGCCCCCCGTAAATTTAATATTTATTAGTAATTGTTTTTGTGTTTTCTCAGATTTAAATACTGATCAATCTTATATAACCGATTTTGTGCTGGTCACATTTAAACTTAACAGTGACAATGGCACAAACATATTGGTTTTAAACATGACACGTTTGTTTATGAGACCAGGGCTAAAGCATGTTGATGTTGCTTTTTGCAATATATTCATGCCAAAAGTAAGCTATTAGTATTATTGTTCAAGTGACTCCACTATAAGTTGTAAACAACATAAAGGTGCCTTGATTTTTTTTTTAGTTGTTGCACTTGTTTTCAATTATAAAATACTTTATTTTGAGGTTTAAGAAAAAAAGGTTTGACCTATTATTTAGCGCAATTACAGTTGATTCCGGTTCATGGGACCACATCGGGACGCGATGGTTTTGGTCCTAATAACCGACTGGTCCGATTAAACGAACATGCCCTATGTTACAAGACGGGAC
>JAUZSU010177657.1:0-12746 GCA_034780255.1 Parotocinclus maculicauda | reverse complement strand
CTTCATTTTTCAACCTTCCTGTCACAATGGAAGAAGAAACTACAGCATATTGTAATATTTTACCTTGAGTCAAATAATTTGGTAGATTAGTTCTTAATCACCTTTTCATTCCATATTTCTATACAGGTGACATGAGGGCACAAACAGAGCTCACCAACACTCACACTTGACTTTTATAATCAAATAAAACGTATTTTAAACGTATTAAGTGTTGTATCCTGAGTAAAACGTGCAAAAAAACTCACTGGTTTCTCTGCAAGGTTACAGTATCTGCTCATTATACACTGCTCACAAAAAGTGGATATTTCATTAAGGGATATGTCATTATGGGATGGTTCATTATGGGATATTTAATTTTGTGGTATCTCCTGTTTTTGTGAGCAGTAAATGTAATTCTATACTATAGTGTTACGTTAGTAGTGTTGTTTCTCATGTTGTTGTGTTATTGCAAATAGGCTCAGTCCTAGCAAACATAATAATCAAAATCACAAATAGATGTATCGACTGCATCCGCTTTTGATTAGGCAGACGCTAAAATTCGCATGTGCAGTCGCTGTTCTTCCTTTCGCTGAAGCTCTTCGTCATGGCGCCGCTGGTGAGTGATCATATGGATCTGAATTAATCGAAATTCACGTTTAACCCACAGCTTAGAGTCTCGTACTGTGGTTAGCTGCTGCGTGTAATATTTATCTATCACATTGTAATCTGAAATGTGATGTTCTACGGTCGGTTATGGTTGTTTTTTGCTGTTTAAGTAAGGGGGCCTCGGGTCAGTGAAGCTAAGCTAACTGGCTATATGCTTTGAGGTCTTAGTTTAATTCTAGCTCTTGTCGTTACACTTTATTCTACTGATCGCAATACAATTAGTTATGGCCACTTTATTAGATTATACTGCCCAGTACAGTTAGAAGGTGTGCTGTTACGGACTGTAGTCCCCCTGATGCAATACACGGTCCTCCACAGCGGTAAAGTTGTATGTTCACATATTCTGATTTCTTTGAAACGGGGCTTGTTAATATACTGCTCACAGAATAGCCCAGTGCACTGGCAATGCATCTTTACTGATGTTCGAGGCAAGCAGCAGTAACTTTGTTACGTTCCTTTTTGAAAACCACAACTTTTTGATGCATAGACATAGATTGCATCTCTTTTTTTAAAATACTTTAATATATGTGTTAGTAATTAAAAATTGTGTGTTCTGTTTAGTAGATGCCAGTTGTTTACTTTTTCAAACCAAAGAACCCACTGATGTCTGGGGTCTAGTGAGAGCAATGGGACTGTTTACATACTAGATTGCAGGAAAGATAGTGACATGACAGCTTGGGAGCTGAAAGTGATGCTTTAGCAGATCCTTAATGATAAGCAGTCAATAAGAAGTAACAAGTTGTATATCGTCAATTACACTGCTCACAAAAATATGGGGTTATGTTAGACAGGACAAAACAACTCATTCTCAACGTTAACTCTTCTTGAATGGTGATGACAATTTATTTATTTCCAATAGCTTTGAAATGATTGGGCATGTTTTACTTTTACTGAAGTGTGTAATGTCAAATTAATAATGAACTTAAATTTATGTTTACAAGCGTTTGTGATATTTTTAAAGAACTCAATAGCTGGCCTGGTGGTACAGGGATCTCATAAGACTTTTGCTGGGTCATAATTGCTGTTTTGCTGATCTAGTGGTAGGTGAAAAAACTTCCCAGCTTTGGTAAGGCGTTGCCATTTGCTTATATATACACACTAAAGATGCACCAATCAATTACCCAGTGGAATAATTAACTGTGGAGGATCAACAAAATTTAATAAGACATTTAACACACTTGTAGCAGCTTAGTCTTCTTGGGTCTATATGATTTCCATGTTTACGTTTTGCAGTTTTTACTGGCAGTCCTCTCAAACTACGCTCGGTCTGATTGTAAATGTTTGCGACCTGCTGCCTTTAGGTCTCTCAACAGTTCTATTTGGTTTAAGACTGGACCACTCAAGGGCAGTCATGCAACACTTAACCCAAAGCCACAGCAGTGTTGTCTTGACTATATACCTGCTATTAATTGATACAGAAAGGTAAACCATTGCTCCAGTTTGAGATCTCTTGCAGGCTGTCTTTAAGGATTGCTCAGTATTTGGGTCCAGTAGTCATTTTCTCAAGCGTTCAGAGCCCAGAGATCAGTTTATATTATATTTGGCTCTCTTTGTGGCCTGTTCAGGTATTCCAGTTGTCTTCCTCATTCAAAAAGTGCGATAGGTTATCTGGCAGTGCAGTTGTAACCTTGTTCCATGGATATAGGCAAGAAAATTAAGCATAAACAGACATTAAGACACACAATCATGCAGTTGCCGATTCATCCTGATACTCTTTCTGGCAAGGCAGAGCTAACATAAAGGCAAAATAAGTTTTCTGGAAAGGCAGGACAAAGTGAGCCCCCAAACCAGCCATTCACCCGCTCTTTAAAGCAAGCACTCCTCTTCAAATAGGACATCGGCAGTTAGTGGAAACAGCTGTAACTCATGGAAGAGACAGACAGACACCCTTAACACAACCACACATGACACCTGTGCTGGTGGTAACAGTGGGTACTGAAGAGTGCATTAGCATTATCTAACACATGGTTTCCAAATTGGAGGGTACACTCCTGAGTGGACTATAGCAAGAGAGGTGCAGCAAGGCAAATTATAGAAGCATGTTTGAAGTAGAATAATCTCGGACAGAAAGAGTAATGTAATGCATGTTACTTGTATTATTTCTGCTGTAAAGGTGATTTGTCACGTTTCTGTTGTTTAATGAGGATGCAAGTTTTTCCGATATGAAAATACACTGCTCACAAAAATTAACGCATATTTTAAAATGAAATGAGCCGTATGCGAGTATAGTTTGGAAATAAAAAAAACGTGCTGGTTTTTTTTGTGAAACAGCAGTGTTCAACATCTGGATCATTGCTTTTTTTGCTTTCTTGAGATCTTCAGATGCCTCCTCAATGCACAATTTCAGTCATGGTTTTGGTTTTGGCAAACTCACTATATTGGTTTTAAGGGAGATTGGCTATTCAGTATAGTTTTCCATTTTTAGATACTTTGGTTTACACTGAAGTACCTAATCATTCTGTTCTCACAAGGGTTCATCTCGGCCCCCAATCTTCCATCTGAAGTAGAGCTCATATGATTTTAAAGGAACGGGACCAGCAGTGACCAGATGGTTATTTGGTGATGGAGCAGTCAGTGCTGAACTGGTTGTGGTATAATAGTTTGTGTTGTAGAGCAATTCTGTCAATTTGTTAATACCACTGTATTGTTAATCACTTGGGGAAGACCCTGTGCAGCATTGCCAAGACACTGTAGTTGTAAGAATGTACATTTTGTGTAGTTTGCCCTGAATCTCTGAAACGCTGCACTTGTATGCATTTCATATGTTAATGTTCTAAAATATTATACATTTTCTTAATTGCTGAATAGAAAAAGCAACCTGTGACTTCAAAAAGTGGCAAGAAAAAGAAGCAAGTCCTGAAGTTTACTCTGGACTGCACTCACCCAGTTGAGGATGGCATCATGGATGCTGCCAACTTTGTAAGTTGTGTGATTGTGTTTAAACCCAGGTTTTGCTGCTTACATGGAATGTCTGAAATACCTTTTCATTCAGTACCCCAAGGTCTACCTACAGGATTTCTTCTTTTACATTCTAGGCGAGTGGGGTCAACTGACATTTCAGAGGTTCCCACAGATTAATGTAGTCTAAAGTAATTGAGCTCCTGTGTGTCTCTTAATATACTCTGTATTAATAATCTAAAGCAGAATGTTGCTAGGAAAAAGAACTGCTTTAGTTTGTGATAGAAATGAAACACTTTAAAGACTTTAAACATGGTGGATAGTGTCGTCACGTGAGCAAAGCAAAGTATCTTTTATCCTGCTGAACCTGGTCAGGAGAGGGTCTGGAGCCTAGCTCACAGTGCATCTCATTAGGTGCTGATAAAATGTAAACACTGGATAGGAGACCAGTCACAGGCTACCCAACCTTCATAATGCAATTGAAATGACAATTAATCAGACATTACCATAGTCAGTCCTTTTATGCTTTTCTCCCCTGGTGTAAGATGCGAGTGGTCCCAGTGTCACCGCATCCATAGCCTGAACTGTTAAGCCTAAATGTCATGACTGGCAGAAATTGGAGTTGGATTCGAAGAGCCGGTGGAAAGATATTTATTAAACACAACACCACGCAGAGGTTTGAGTCAAACTTCGCAGGATTCGTACACAGGATAAACTGTATAAACCCATCGCACCAATTCATTGGGACATTTCTGATGAAGGGTGGCTGAGTGGAGTTCAAAACACGCACAAACATGGAACCGTTTTACTTGGGAAAAGCATGTGCAAGTTCTCTTGCTTGTTTCTCATGGTTCAATCTGTGTGTATATTCTCACAGGAGCAGTTCCTGCAGGAACGCATCAAAGTAAATGGGAAAGCAGGAAACCTCGGCGGTGGGGTCATTTCCATAGAGAGGAGCAAAAGCAGGATCACGGTTTCTTCCGAGGTCCCCTTTTCCAAAAGGTTTGCTTACCAACTCTTATGAGCAGTTGCTTCACTGACAGTCATTTTACATACGAGTTGATTCCCTAATCTCTATTAATCATACAGTGGAAATAAAAACATGTTTTGGTTTGCCCTTAGATACCTGAAATATCTGACCAAGAAGTATTTGAAGAAGAACAATCTTAGAGACTGGCTGCGTGTCGTGGCTAACACTAAGGAGAGCTATGAACTTCGTTACTTCCAGATCAATCAGGATGAGGAGGATGAAGAGGATGAGGATTAAGCTGTTTTTGTACGTTTAAATAAATTCATTTAAGGTTGATCCTGAGCTCCTGGGTTGTTCTGTATTGTTTGGGAGGTTGTGCAGCAGAAGAATAAATACCTTCTAAAAAATAGAGGTGGGCAATGTGATGATATTTTTATATCATCATGGTAAAGTTTGTTCTCATGATAGAATGTATGCTTTTTGAGGATATGTTAGTACTTTAAGAACACTGACCAACTGTGTTAATGAAACACAAGTTTGTCTACTCAGATAGCCTCAACAGTCACCATCTATCAATCCAGTATCACCCTAGGATGTGGTAAAACAAGAGATTTGCCTCCTGCAGCCCCACAAATGTACAGCAAGCGTCTTCCATCAGTATGGACCAAAATATATGAGGAACACCTTGTTTATTAGAGCTAGTAAGTGTATATAACAGTTATTTAGAAGTCCACAGATAAAATATAAATAATCAATTTTAAAGCAATTCATCAGACCCACTGTATTCGGGCACATGCTACAATAAATCTGCAGCAGTACAAAGCCAGTTTTATCCTCGCTTGCTGAGCAGGTCTACAGCTCAAGCCATGCAAATTTACTACAGGCACTACATTTCCCATAATGCCCAGTATCTTTCCAAACTTTGAGTGGCTAACCATTTTAGTCAGTTTTTGTTTTGTTTTTTCACATTGAGTAATGGGCATCCATAAATATACTGATCACAAAAATTAAGATGTTTCATTTTGAAGTATCCCCTATTTTTTGTGAGCAGTATGCTTAAAAGAAAGTCTAGTCCATAAAGGTATATGTTTTGGATATCATTTATAACCTACCAAAAGTATATATTAGAGAACTACTGTAAATGAAAAATGTAGCGTTAGATTTTTCTTCATTTCTTATCCATGGTTAATAGTAATGCCTGCTTTAGTGTTAAACCCATTTCATGCTGCTGTCCCAATGCCATATTGTACTGGCCCTGGTTATATGGGCAGTCATTATTGTTGAACCTGAACAAAACACATCATTACAAGTGAATTATTACAGTGTCTTACATCTGCTTTGACTTTTATTTAATTGTAGACAGTATAAACCTGAGATATTTAGTGTTATGTAATTTGTTAATAAACAATAATTCCTACATTTCAGGCCTGTAACAAATTCCAATAAAAGTTGCGATGGGGCATTTAAGAGCTAATGTATAAAAAAATGAAATGTGATTTTAAATATGTGATGTCAGCAGGTGATTATAATCATAATTTATTACAAAAGCAGCAGCCATGAGGCTCTGGTGAGCAAAGACAAATATTGAAATAGTTAGAAAATGTTCCATAAAAAGGACTAGAAGGGATTTGCCAAGGAAAGTACATTGAGATCTTAGAGCAACGTGCTGCCTTCAAGACCAGTCATGATTTCTCTAAGACTACAAAATCGGTCAAAAAATGTCAACAGTTAAATGGTCAAATATGTAGTTAACATTTTATTTACGACAAATGCGTTGGAACTCGTTCATGTCAAAGATGAGATCGCTCAGCGTCAGCTACTTATCACAATTACTTCTCTTACATTTCTGTAGTGTTAATGCCAGATTCCAAGAAATTTTCTTCTTATGGTCAATGCATTTGCCTGTAGACGCTGAGCATAAATTCACTTTTACAGGACTCGATGGAACAGTTTTTTTCCCCATTTCCTTATAGCGCGACAGCCATTGGATAAACGCAAGGTTTTTTTTCCCCCAACAGCCAGGGGGTGAATGAAGCTGTAACCTTGGCTGGCCTGGATGAGGAGTTTCCACATGAATATTGGAGGATCAGTCGAAAGGCTGAATCTCATTTTGATTGACAGCTATTTCGAGATCTACACCATCACTTAATTATTGGGAGCTCATACCCACGGATTTTGCAAGTGAAGACGAAAGACAAACTACAACCCATTTTTTACTATTTGCTTGGTGAAATTACTTGACTGCGCCATTCTTATATTTCTTAGTATTTCCTTGTTTCAGTTTAACATAATTTCAACAATTCCTTTCCGACAATATTTGCACCATTAAACAGCAAGACAGATAAACACTTTTATAATGTAAGCTGACAATGAGCTTTCCCTCTTTAAAAGACCAGCAGCCACCACTTTTTAAGACATCTTTTCCAGGGACTTCCATGCATTTTGCAAGAAAATGCAAAACCAAATGCTGCACACATTACAAAGGTATGGCTATGGAAGGAGATGGGACGTGGTGAAAAGGAATGCAATATTACAAAGTAGCAAATGCCAATATATCCTCAAATTTTTGTGTATGTTATATATTCATTTTATTCACACTCATGTTAAGTCTGTTTCACCTGGTTGTTCTGCATTGTTCAACAAGCACAAGTTCAAACTATAGTATCAGGTTTATAATACCATTAGTGTGACTTATCTCAGAGACAATTTCATATTGTTTGCACCTTGTAAAAATACATTGCAGTAGCAAAAGACTGTTGCAATGTAAAAAGACTGTTGCTATGGTGTCCAGTCAGTGTCCATTTTGGTCAACATCCCATTACACAAAATAATGTGGTTGTGGTAGCCTAGTGGATAAGATACTAGACTATGGACTAGAAGTTTCAGGGTTCAAACCACACATTTCAAGCTATCACTGTTGGATCTTTGAGCAAGGCCCTTAACCCACAATTGCTTGGACTCTAAGACTATCAATCGTAGGTCGGATTTAGTAAGGATTTCTATGTAATGCAGTCAAACTGATATCTGGACATACCTTGGTTTTGAAAATTATTTGTATAAACAGTGTTCTGAGAACAGGAGCACAATAATGCATTATTTCTCTAAAATCAATATCTTATTCAAAACTCAACCCATGTTCAGTTATGCCAGCACTAAAGGTGGCACAGAGGACTGATTAATGTGTATGCCTGATATCTGCAGGTTGGATAGGTCTTTACCTTTCTATTATGCAGTGTGGGCAAGCATGCATAGTCACACCTGCATGTTTGTTATTGCACTAAACGATACAGTATAAATCACAGTTTTCCCCTCAATAATCACCAACATATACTGAAACTAACACTATTAATGAATGTTATTTCTCCACTGGGCATTTGTTATAGCTTGTTTGGGTATTAAAATATCCCATATGTAAACAATGGAAATTTTGATAATTGGGATCCAAATAATTAAAAATAAATTATTAATGTAAATGAACCTTTATTTAAAAAGTATATGGAATATCAAATTAAACATGGCAATGAACATTTAACCAAGAAAAAACAACAATGAGCATTACACAAAAATGTACGTAAAACAGGATGTAGAACATCTTCCCAAAATCCTGTAGTCTGAAAAGTCTTACAGTTACTTAAATACAGGTAATTCACTATGACAGAAATAGGAATGATCATCAATTAAGCACAAATGAATACAAAATGATGGCACATTTCATAAAACATTTCATGGTGACTGTATACTCAAAAGACAACACTATGGTCCCACATTACCTATGCGCGTTCTCTTTGGGACAACAAAGCATCTACAGCCTTAATACATCACTTTAAAAGGCACAAGCATAGAGTGTCGCTTTTTCAGTGTTACCAGCTTGTATCAATCAAGCACAGTTTGCCCTTTAATTATTTAGCACCAATGTTTGAGAGAGAGAGAGAGAGAAAGCAGGCACTAACCAGTTCAGAACCACTTTGTGGGGAAAAACAAAAAAAAACAACAACAAAAAAAAAACCATAACACTCTGATGAACATCCTTAAGGAATGTATAACGGAAGAGAACTAGAAACCCAATGGAGTTTAAGTGCTTGAAGAGAGAAGGTTCCTCTCTCATCTGCAGATATTGTATGGAGTCAAAAGATGGACAAAAGTCCAGCTCACACAAATCTATTTTCGCATTTCATATCACAGTCCAAACTCATTTCTGTTTATCACTTTTCTTGGGTTGTTTAACTGAAGCCCTAAAAATCCTAACCAACCTGATGACACCAGTGACCTAGTGAGCAGAGGATTCTATGTACGGGAACCAGAAGCCTCTGAAGAACTCGACAGCAGAGCAAACACTGGCTATGATCACAGTGTACGTGGGTTGTACTCTGGCAGATTTTTTATTTTCTCCTTCTCCTGATCAGTTTCCTGACGGGCAATAACCAATGAGTGGGAATAGCCCATCGCCACCTGAAACAAATTCACAAAGGCTCAGGTTAGTTGCGTTTATTGCCATGTCACCACATATAGGCTATACACCCAGCAGTGATGGCAATGTATAAAATACACTGCTCCCAAAAAGGAGAGAATATTTCAATTTGAAATATCCCCCAATTTGTATTAGATATTGTCACAAATTTGTTTCTCTAAAAGTGTCTTTTATATTGTTTGCTCTGTAGAAGTTTTTTCTGATATTGGAGAAATTGGGACCATCTATCCGTGTTTGGTAGATAAAGTAGTTCTGCAGGGGTGACCACAGATCATTATCAGCTTATTTCCATGACAAAGAGTGTAATCGGTGCATGCAGATTAATGCCTCTCATTGGCGATCACAGCCCACACTTACCAACACTCACCCGCATGAGTGTGACAGTCGGAAGGCTAAGCAAATAACCCAAAGAATAGTTCATCGGGATAGATGGCCAGCCTTTTTCAGTGATGGAACAATAGTTGAGCCTGCAATAACTTTGTATTTGTTTAACTGAAAAAAAAAAAACGTTCGTCCAAGATAATTTTATTGTTTCTTTTTCAAGATCACGTAGCCAGTGGCACTCATCATAACTAAATCGAAAAATGTACAGCCAGTCAATGTGATTGATATCGGTGAACGGCAGTGATCGACACTCATGGGTGATCAGTATCGGCAGCATAAAACATGATCGGAACATTGGTCCTACAAGTTACGAGATAGAGCCTCCAAGGATCAGACTCGTTTGTCTAGCACATTCCACAGATGCTCATTCAGATTGAGATTTGAGAAACTGAGGTCAAGTCAACACCGTGAACTCATGTTTCTCAAACCATTCCTGTCCCGTTTATGCAGTGTGGCAGCAGGCATTCCTATGGTGAACGAGCCCACTCCCATTAGGGAATACCACTGCCATGAATGGTTGCACATGGCTTATAACCATGTTTTAATTAGGTGATACAGGTAGTGTAACATTTACATGAATGTTAACGTCCAAGGTTTCCAGCAGAACACCGACTAGACGGTAACAACCCCAGAGTTATTCACATCACGTGTAAGTGGTTTTAACATGATGGCTTATTAGTGCATTTTGTTTCAAGTTCTAAACTGGCACCGACATCTGAGACAAAACAACTTCAACTTGATCATTTGCATACTTATCTCATTTTTGAGTATGTGGTTTCTAGCTTACCTGTTCGGAGTACACTCCGTCCAGAGTTTTCACCTCCTGAGCTGTGGTGGATGACTTTGGTTTGTTGTCGCCATATCCCTACAAAACATGCAAACTTTTATCCAGTGTACAGTACTAAATGTATGGAAAAACTCAGACTGGCTGCTTTAGTACTTGTACTGATAAACTAATCAATAACTACTGCAAAGGGAATAGTGCTTGTGGTACCATTTTGGACAGAACTGCCATATGTGGTCCTCACATATAGTACCATAAATGCAATTTACAATTATAATCAAAGCTCCCGGATCAAAAAATTGTCACCTTGCACATTTAAGGTGGTAGCAACTTCCGGTTACTGCAGATGGCGTTACATGAGGATGATCATGCTATGAATAGCTGTGGGGTGTGCGACGGGATTCATAGATTGAGTAGTGGTGACAGTGTAGTGAAAGTTTCATTCCCAGTCTACAGGAAATTGTCAAAATTGTGGTCAAAGGACAACAGCTAATACACAGGAACCACTGGCCTTTTTTACAGCTTAATAATTTAAATTCCTGGAATCACTTCTAGGTAAGAATTAAAATTAGAAGTAAACAGAAGTCCTTCAGAACCACTTTTTGAAAGTACAGGGATCAGCATACCATGGTCATATGGAGCAGTTGCACACAAGGTCTTGGCTCACTTCTGCTCACAAAGCTGCATAATTACAATGGACATAAAGACATAACTTGACTGGAAATTTCAATTTCTGCCTGTATGTGACTGGTGCAAGGTGCAAGACCTCATGATGCCTTCAGTAAGGACTGTGTGAAAGATGTGTTTTAAACTACAGGAAGTTCTAAGAGTGATTTAATTCTGTGGAACTGGGTGCTTTGGTTGGGGTAACTTTGAACCACATTGCCCACACTGATCTGTTTGACAACCAGGCTTTACCTTTTGCTCATCATCTGAGCGAGGAACACAACATTCCTACGTATGTATTTCCAAGATGACAATTCTTTCATTCACAGGACTGCAAATGAGAATGACTGGTATAATGAACATTCAGGAGTAGTCACACATCTGGAATGGTCCATAAAATCTCCAGAAATTTGAGAGACTACCTGGAACAATGAGCAAGATGTTCAGGGGGCGAATGGCTGAACACTGATGCCGCCTTCATCCAGAAACTTGTCCACTCCAGACCAAATTAAATCACAGCCTTTATTTATTCTGGGGGTAATACTTTACTATTAAAAAACGCTTCAGTAACAGGTGACCAATTTTTTGTCCGGTGAGCTTAATGCTGTTAATTGTGACTGCCTCATTTTAAAATGTGATGCAGATACACAACAGAATTTTCCTATTATTAATCAAAAGCAAAAAAATAGCAGGATGTGTTTCTATGCCATACATGAACTATGGCTGGATAACAGAAACATACCAGCTCTCCGAATGTAGGTGAAGGTCCCCAGCTTATGGTGCTCTCATCAGCAGCAATAAGAATACTGCTTTTTCTAAACAAGCAAAGAACTACAAATGTAAGTAAAAATGTCATATTTTCCTGACTAGAAAATTAACATATCTGAGCAATTGATTAAGGCTGAACTCACCCACAAGCCAGACTGCGAATCTTCCAGCCACACAGGTCCTGCACAGCTTTTGGGTACATGGTTGACTCACGAGATGTATTTGTCACACCCCAAAAGAACAGGCCACCTGAGAAACAATTATGTCATTCCATTTGCTTACGCATAAAACATTTTGTACATTCCTAGACAGCCTTCTTACCCATTTCATTTACAGCAAAGGAACAATGGTATCCACAGTATATCTGTGTGGCTCCACGGCCAGGGAAATCAAAGAGTTTGACCAAACGAGGGACCATTTCATCCTTCTGTTCTGCATGTCCCAGACGCCCATAACCTCCAAAACCCCAGGAGAACACACGCTTCTGCGAGTCCAGCACCAGCTACGCCCAGAGAAAAAACTTGTTAGGACTGCTATGTAAACTTCACTGAAAGTCAAAATTATTTTCTTCTTAAGTAAGCTTTGTAGAAGAGTTTGCATAAGATAGTGAGGCAAAGCCTTATGGCACCATTGGTAAATATGGTCATATATATATATATATATATATACACTGCTTAAAAAATAAGAGGATATTTCAAAACGAATGATGTTCTCCATAAAAAATGCCCTAATTTTTGTGAACAGTGTAGCTTAATATCAGTCTGAAAAGATCTTAGTTATTCCCCACTAACTATATATTCTCTCTCACCTAAAAGTATATAAACTAGTTCATATTCACTCAGAGTCTCTGCTTCATCTGGCTGAAACACCATGTTGTTCCATGTACACCGTCTATCAACGCATTTTAGCTTCTGTCAAACAAAAGTATCATGGCCATCACATCTCTTAAGCATCTTTCCATACACAGGGTCGTACCAGAACATTAATGCATTTTTTAATAATTATTGTGCGCAGCTGCCTCACAGCAAGAAGGTCCCTGGTTCAATCCCAGGGTGGCGCGGCCTAGGTCCTTTCTGTATGGAGTCTGCATGTCCTCACTCCGGGTATTCCAGTTTCCTCCCCCAGTCCAAAGACATGCGTGTTAGTGGCTATTAGTGTGTGAC
>JAUZSU010177646.1:0-12746 GCA_034780255.1 Parotocinclus maculicauda | reverse complement strand
TGCTTTATTTGTGTTTTGGAGAGATTTTACGGAGTGGTTTTTTTAATTGTGGACTAATGACAACAGTTCCTGGTGAACTTTCTATTATTAGATGCCCTATTAATTCTTCCTGGGGTCAAATAGAGATGTAATAATTATCACAACTCAAATCCTCAAACATTAGGAATAAAATGAAACAAAACACACAGGGCGAGTTAAAACATAAAATGACAGTAGCAGTAACATTCTGAGAATGGAGTAAATGTTTTAAAGTAATAGTTGCCAAAACCAACTACACACTTTAAGAACAGCCCTGTTCTCTTGGTACCACCTAAACTAAACATTGATCCAGTGTTTTTAGCAATATACCAGCAATGGGTAAATTAACATTTTTGGGTGCACCTGTCTTACTCTTGCAAATGATAGTAAGCTATTTAAAGAAATATGCTCCTTATCAACTCCTTATAATGTTTACCATACAGGTAATGCTGATATGATCTTGATCATCTTTTCTTTCTAAAATACAAATAAAGGGGAAAACTGTCATGGTAGCAACTTAAACTATGAGTCGATTGGGGCTGCTTATTTTGTTAAATAACATTCTTTAGCTAATATTTCTTCCTGTCATGTCTTGTTTATTTTAAGTAGAAACTGTTGAAATCATTTTAGTATCAGACAGGTACTGGTGTTTTAAAGATTTTAAACAATACCCTACCGACGTGTGATGACCTGTTTTGGCCTAAATACTTGATTGGTACTGTTACAGTATATTCTTTTTTTTAATCATTGTTTTTATTATCTTTTTCTCTCTCCCGACAGGGCTCCCCTCTTTCTGTACAGGTGTATGAGCACTACCCAGAAGGCCTAGGGAAGGCGCTGTACCGCGAGCAGTTCGACTTCAACGCGGAGCCACCTTGGGATCCTAGTTGATAGCGGGAGAGCTCCATCTCCCAACTTGTCCATGTGAGTATTAGAAAGATTTATGTTAAATAATTATGTACTCTGAACTATATGGCAAATTGAGTATTGGCACTAACTAAGCTGTTAGAACCCACAAGTGATAATGGCTTATTGTTATTATTGTTGCGGGGGGGGACTACGTTTAAAAAGGCATTTTGTGTGTTAATCCAACAACTTCAAGAACATCTTTTCTCTTTGCAGTTTGTTGCATACTTACAGGACCCAAAGGCTTAGTAAACTCTCTATGATTGTCGGATCTGCGGACTACGGTTGAGATGAAAGGATTAACTGATGAACCGAACTACATTGTTGAACTGCTTGAGGGAGGAACGACCCTCGAAGATGTTATTGACAACCACATTTGTGAACAAGCTCTGGTAAGTGGAAACATTCTCATCACACAACTTTCTCATTTGACATCCCAAATGTTTCGAGTAACAATTAAAAAAAAACATGTTGCACTTGTAAGTGTTAATTCATATGCAGATTATTATGAGATGTGTATATTTTAATTGTAGTTTGGTAAAAGGTATTAGTGCAGGTGAGGTGACAATCAGCCTTTACAGGTTTTGCATCTCTTGAGTTTTGTTTGACATTGAAATAGATGAAAATACCTGACGAAGTTGCAGAATAGAATTTGTTTAAGGCCAGTGAATCCGTATTAGAACTGTGTAATGTCTTGAAATGTGTACATTAGTGAGACAGAAGATTCCTTTTATTTTTACTAATCGCAAGATCATCTTTTGTAGCTTGCTCTTATTGCCAGCCTTCAATGGATATAAAAAAATGACTACACAGTTCATTCCGTGCCACTGACTGATTACTGATATCATGCTTGTCTCTTTCTTTATCTCATCCACAGGTTGAAAAGAATGCTTTTATTGTTGCAGACCTAGGTGCCCTAATACAGCAGCATGTCTTGTGGCAGAGCACCCTACCCATGGTTCAGCCCTTCTACCCAGTCAAATGTAATAGCAGCTCTGCGGTCATCGAGATCCTGGCTGCATTAGGAGTCAGTTTTGTCTGTGCAAATAAGGTATTTGCAAGTAATAGTCTGCTCTCTTTTATTTTTATTATTATTTTTTTTTACTATTGCATTATTCTTAAGGCCTTGTTCTTAAAGTGAACAGACATTAATTGGATTCATGTTAAATGCCGTTTAGCTTAATTGGAAAAATATAGTTAGGCCCCATACATTTTGGTGTGGTTTATACACTGACCTGATGTCTACTTATGTTATTGATGACATCATGAGTTCATATGGCAGTTGATCATATGACCCAAGTATCATATGACAGATGCTTACTAACTGGACCATGTAACTAAGAGGGACAAATTGTAAGCCACACCAAAGGAAGTGGTTACTGGATAATTGCTGCATTGACAGCTTCCTAGACACCTAAAGGCTGTTAGAAACTGATAGATAACGTATTTCTTTTAGTCTGTACCACAAGAGATTTGAGAGATTTTAAGACTTTTTGTTCCCTTTCATTCATTTTTGGTTCTGTCATCAACAAAGTCCCTTTTTAATATTTATTTTTAAGTATTATCTGATCTGCTTCTATTAGTGACATCATTATATTTGCAGCATTTAGCAGTCACCCTTATCCAGAGCAACTTACAATTGATAGAGTCTTACAATCTAAGCAGTTGTAGGTTATTGGCCTTGCTCAAGGACCCAACTGTGGCAGCTTGGCAGAGGTGGGATTTGAACCCTGGACCTTCTGGTCCAAAGACCAGTATCTTAACCGCTACCGTATCATAGCTGCAGACTTTAACAACCGGTCTTCAGAAAGACGACAAAAGACGTAGTGATCGGCCGAAGACCGCTACTGATGAAGAAAACTAATCAAAACCTTTTGGCAGCCTTTGTGAAACAGCTTGGGACATGTCTTGTGACTTTTGTCTCACCCTGTAGAAAAGTGTATTATCGCGTGATGCACATGTTGAAATTTTTGTGTTTAATGGTAGACAGTATGTTCTATATGGTTATGGTGCCGTTTTGTGCATTCTTTAATTTATGTTAATACACATGTTGTTTTATTTTGAACACTATATCTCTGATGCCTTCTCCCCAATTCTTTCAGGCTGAAGTCTCCCTGGTACTGGACCATGACGTCCCTCCTGAGAACATCATCATGTCTGGTGTTTGCAAGCAACTATCCCATATCAAACATGCTTCCAAGCATGGCATCAGCTATCTGGTCTGCGACAATGAGGCTGAACTTTGCAAGATCGCCAGTGCTCACCCAAATGCTAAGTCAGTTTACTAAGCCCTTTTAAATTGTCACTAGGTTTTTATCACTGAAACTTTGTCAGCATTTCATTTTGGTGGCATTGGCATCGGCATCAACGTTTGACTTGAAAACAGTCATTTGTCAGATAGCACTGTAGTTCCAAAATTAAGTGTAGTAATTTTATGTAGAGTTTCCTTACCTGTCTCTAAAGTACTCTCTAAAACCATGAATTAAGCATTGTAAATGTATTTTCAAATGGTCTCAAATAGTGAAAGTTGAGGGACATCAGCACCTTAAATGGAACTTTCGATGGTGCAATCTTCCAACCACCAGCCGGTGGCGATGACGCACCATTATGTTATGTCAATCATCATACGAGACAAGAAATTCCCAAAAAAGAAAAAATAGTGTGATTGTAAGCATGTTATGTACATTATTTTATTTTATGTATAATATATCAGGTATAAGGGTACGGTTTCAGACACTCCCTGTCCCAGTGAGAAGACCTGCCTAAACTGTTTGCCAATTTTTTTTTGCATGTCTTTATAGATTTCATGTGTTGTATTACACCCCTTCATAGTTAATTAATGTTTTAATCATTGATTAAATACAAAAATAAATCTAAAATACACTTATTTGTTGGTCGGGAACAGATTAGTCTAGTCTATTTGCATTTACATTATTCTGAAATTGGCTAGAAATTTTAGCTTCTAGTAGCACGGTGACTCGGTTGGTAACACTGTCGCCTCACAGCAAGACGTTTCTTGGTTCAGTCCCAGTCTAAAGACATGCGTTAGGCTAACTGATTACGATAAAGTGTGTTTGTGTGTGTGATGGACAGATGACCCGACATTATGGTTTTGAATTTGCAGATTGAATTCATTGTTGTGGCGCAAACTCAAATTATGCTCTTTGAAACTTCCCAGATTGCTCCTGCAGTTGTGCACTGAGGCTCAGACTGAGGAAACAAGCATGGTGTTTGGCTGCAATCTCAAAAGCTGTAGGCATCTTTTAGAAGCTGCTAAGGAACTGGGTGTAGATGTTGTTGGTGTAGTGTAAGTCCTTTTATAACTTCATTATGTTCAAATTAATCCTGATTTCCAAAAGTTTGTGCTCCAATTGTCTTTATAACTCTAGGTTCCATGTACCAGCATCATGCAAGGACCCGCAGGTTTATGCCCATGCACTGTCTGATGCCCGCTGTGTGTTTGATATGGGGGTGAGTGGAAGAAATTGACTTTGTAAAATCCATTGACGTATGTTTAATAATGACTAGTACACAGTAAGCAGATTTGATTGTTTCTGATAGTAGGCTCTGTAAAGTAGATCTAGTGTTCAGGTTCTTAGGATTCGGATACATGGGCTACTATGGAACTGGATGTTCATGGTTTGTTACTGGTTAAGTGGCTAATTATGCTTGTTCATTCACAGGAGGAGCTTGGGTTTAATATGGAGATTTTGGATCTTGGGAGTGGATTCAGTGACTCTGAGTTGCAGTTAAAGCAGGTGACATTTTGTTTTGTACTTGCCACAATAGTGGCAAAATTACATTTTAGTAACAGGTGTGCTGAATTTGTTTCTTTTTAATTTTCCATAAATAGACCCATGCTGCTATTAGACCGTTTCTGGACGCCTATTTTCCTTTTATGTCTGGGGTGCGCATCATTGCTGAACCAGGAATGTTTTACGCGTCTTCCTCTTTTACTCTGGCTGTAAATGTAATTGGCAAGAAATTAATGGCTAAGGATCTCCATGGTGAGTCTAGAGGTGGGTTCCTTAAGTTTTTACCAATACAGATATGATATAGTCAAGACTTACAACTTTTTGGTGGTTAGGGTTGGGCATGAAAACCTTTACAATTCAGATCTGTTTCCCAAACTTTAAGAACTTTGTACCTGCAAGAAAAATAGATTCACTTATCAAATCCTGCTAATGCATTATATGTTTAAATACACAGGCATGATTACTGCAAAAATTATCCTCCATTAAGCAGGCACCTGCCTGCCAGGATGATGTAATCACGTACATCATTAAGTAGTTTTGTTTTGATACACTCAGCTGGACCATTAGGCGCTTAAAGGGTTTAAAATTTGCCTTCACTTTGAGAGAAATGAAAAGGCTAAATGCAGTATGTGTAGGAAATTGATCTGTTGGCAGGAAGGAGGCTGAACCTCTAACATGGCAAAAAAACATCTAAGCAAGCAGCGTGAATATGGAGCTTCAGAAGTGCCCTGGGGTCAGCCGGCTCTTTAGCTCAAATGCTGCATTAGCCAACTTAATCATGAGCAGACTATGTCACAAAACAATGAAATAGGAAAGCCAAACTGCTCTAATGTATTGCATATAATTTAACTGCTGAACTGATGAAATGGTGGCCCAAAAAGAAGGTCATTTATCAGTCATTTTACAGTAAGCTTTTTCCCTTCCTGTTCAAATCTATAAAGAAAAAGCTTAACATGGCTTAATGTACTAATGACCTAGGAACTTCTCTTACTTATTATTATAAATACACTAAAGCTAAAATGACAAACATGGTTTTCCTATCTCACTGATTTAGGACACTTAGCCACATAAACATTTTACTTGTAGGTCCAAATGGGAAGAGAAGCTTAATGTAAAAATTATAACACTGGAATTTGAAATTTATACCAAAGATATTCTTTATACCTTTAACATTTGTTCACTATTTTTCAATTGATAGGAACGGAATTGATAAAACCATAGTCCAGGTCAGTCACTTTAGTTTCACTAGGACTGATTTTGAGTATGCACAGTATGGAGCTGGGATGGGGTCTGGACATGATAATATTCAGTATTTCCTAGGGCACGGGCATGCCCTGGATGAGATGCCAGTGCATTGTACCCTCCCAAAGGCACAACCAATGATACGTATTTGAAACCTGACCCGGCCAAAGGCACCTCTGGGACCCATTCTCAGGTTCACCTAGTGGTAGAGCTGCTTACTTGTTTCTACCTTTTGTTAAACAAAGAATTCCCCAGTGAGTGTTTGTAACGTGTATTGTTGTAATCCTCTCACAATTACTACCGATGTGACATGAAATTGAAAAAAATACATTAAACAAGCAGCGCTGCTCCTTCCGTTCCGTTCAGACATTTTAAAGCTTTATTTATCGCACGCAAGTTTGAGAAATGTTACAATAATCTTTTAACTGGTGCTCCAATAACTGAATTTAATATCCTTATACATTCGAAGCAGACAAATATTGAGCATTGGCCATACAGAGTAGGTTTGCATGCAATATGCCTGTACTTTCTGTAATATAATCTGAAACTTGTATACATGTTCTTACGTCTGTTAATTTAACCCCTCAGCAGAGCTGACCCCCAGTGAAAACCAAGAGCTTGCATACTATTTGAGCGATGGTGTATTTGGATCTTTTGTCGGCAAGCTGATGGGAAACACCATTCCATCCCCCATGGTACACAAGGTAATTAAACCCTAAGAATGCATGTACATTAAAGAAAATTAAAAGCATTAAAAAATCAGGTGGCTTTAAGTCTGGTAATAGTTTTTCTATTAGATTTTTTAAAATTTTGTTTGCAGATGTTGTTCTCGGCAGATGAGCCAGTGTTTTGTAGTAGCTTGTGGGGGCCGACTTGTGATGCTTTGGACCAGGTGATGGAGCATTGCCTTCTTCCTGAGCTCTCTGTGGGAGACTGGCTTATCTTCAAAAACATGGGGGCCAGTAGTCAAGAGGAGGCAGTGATCAGTGACACTGCTAAACCACCTGTCTATTATACAGTGTCTACAAGTGACTGGTAACGACACACTAAATATTGCCTTTTTACCGTTACTCACATTAAGAACTTTCCTAAAGAATAATGCCAGGAACATTCAAAATCAGTACGATCGTGCTTAACAACACACAGCATAGTTGCCGAAGTTATGACAGTTCAGCAAGTTTGGTTGCCAAGTATACCCTGTAAAAGCTTATTTAAATTATGTTTATGTACATATTTTGTCCAGTGTTTAATGTCTGCTCATTGAACCTGAACTAAAACTTAGTGTCATTTTCTGCTTTGGCCCAGACCAAGTGAACTGGTCAGATCAGTATAAAATGAATCTTTAAGCGATACCTAGTTATCACACAGCTAGTTCTTTAATTTAATATTCTGCAAGCAATGTAAGCCTTCCTTTCTGTATATTGTGATTTTCTCAAGGGCACAAATTGTTAGCATACTAAGTTACAATTCCAGTTTTTTGGAAATTGTTTTATCCAGTATGTCTCCGAACTGATACAGACCTACAAGTACGATCTAATCTAATGAAACAATTAAACAGCCTTTCTCAAGAGCAAGCAGCAAAAAGGTGGTTTGATCCCAGGGTGGAGCGGCCTGGGTTTTTTCTGTGTGGAGCTTGCATGTACTCAGCATCTGCGTTGCGTACTGTGGTAGCCTATCAGTTAAGGTACTGGACTGGGTTCAAATCTACCTCTGCCAAGCTGCCACAGTTGAGTTCTTAAACAAGGCCCTTAATCCACCGTTGCTTGAATTGTAAGACTGTATGAGCTCTAGAGTCGCTCTATAAATGCTGTAGACATTTACTCTGGGTACTCCGGTTTCCTCCTACAGTCAGACATGTCAGGAACCAGTCTATCGTAGGGCACATGCAAACACGCACTGGGAAACACCAACTGACCTAACACATCTTTGGAATGTAGGAGGTATGCCATGGTGACATGGAAAGAAACAGACATTGGTGTTAGGTTAATCGATTACACTTGAATTGGCATTGACTTGTGTATACATATGAGATGACCTTTTGTAGATATAACCTTGTCACTGAATTGGCCACTGATGCCAATAGCGATGTTAAATAAGATAAATAAACAAACATGCACATCTCAGATCATAGTCTGATATTCAACTACAATCTAGAAATTAGATTAAGGAATCTGATAAAGGGAGCTGGATTTTACTCTGGTAATCCTATACTCATTATGTATACCAGTTACCTGTTTTAAGTTGCCAGCTCTTTCTATTCTAGACCTGGCTTTGTTTGGCCTATTTTTTTTTGGGGGGGGGGGCTTAAGATGGAAATAAGTAAGGAAAACAGGACATAAAATTGACTACTTGCACAGGTTTATCATTCCACCAGCAGAGTACTTCGCACCAGTAGTAGCAGTAGGAGTTTTGTTTTCCTAGGTCATTGGTTAAGTACATTAAGCAATGCAACAAATATGAAGTATCTGAAGAGATTCCACCAGAAAAAATCCTGAACTTTATCACACATTAACATAAAGCATCCAATCTAATGTAAAACCTAGTCAGACAGTTGCACTATAGCCAGTTGTATGGCATGAATAAAGCCAGTACTGTGCTGATATGGCAATAAAATACAATCAGTCATTGGAAATGCATCAGCATTTTGATCTTGTGGCACTTGGGTCTTTGATTTAACAAACTCCGGAACTCGTTCTTTACTTTTCTCTCACATATCACATATAACGGACTGCTCTGAGATGATCTTGCTATATGGTTTTCTTACTAGTGTTTCTTTTTCAGGTTTTTGATGCAGGAGGCTGGAATCTGTCTTGACACAATGAAGAATATTTCATTAGTGCAGTATGGCCTGTAAGACTCTGGCTCGGACCCTGGGCACTGTGGCTGATCCAGCTGCCACGGATGGGACAATGATGCTTAGCTTCAGGAGAATATGACCAGTAGCATTGGGATCACAATATAATTGATTTTTATGTGACATTCACAAAATTGATTGATTTGAAATTCTTGGTTTCCTTATCAGCAAATGGATTCAAGAAGCATTTAGTAATAACGTATGCAACAAAATGGATGACTGTGGAGATGGAATCCCAACTTTTGGGTTTCTATATTAAAAATCGTTTACATAAGTGTTCAATTAATTTAATTCTATACTGATTACCTGCTGACAGTCTTGTAAATGGGTTGTGTGTTTCATCACATGCACTCGTCTATATTAAAAGCAAATGTGATTTTAATGAGTTATAATATACTCAAACATGTTATGGCCCAGTGTGTAGATTGACACCGTAAATTATTGATTTAAATTTGATATCGGTGATTGCCCATCGTTGTTGACAATGAGTTTATAGAACTGTGTAGTATATTTAGGCTCCCTTTTTCATATCTTCAGTACATGGGTTGTGGCAGCATTTCCCAGTAGTGCTGTGTGTATAATAGTCCCTGGTTGTATTTACTGTGACAGACTTTTGGATATTGGGAGTACCTATGAGATGTTAACAGGTACCTGCTCTTTTCCAGGTACAGATACCAATATTGTATATTTGACACACGTGACTTGGAGCAGAATTGCTTAAAATACCAATTACAGTTCTGTAAATACTAAAATGCCACAATTTAAATTGTCCACGGGAATATGTGTAAAGAGCTATTTAAGATTTGATCATAACCACTGATAGCATTAAGTTGCATTCTCAGCTTTTAAATAGTTGTATATTTATTTACTGGAACCCGACTGTCCATACCTGCTGGTTCTCTGGGAGAGAATGTTCATTAACCTTTGTGGTGTTTTAAATGGACAGTGTTAAATGATCAAGCGCTTAATGTTTGGTTTAAATAAACTTTTGATCATATCTTAAAAATGCTTTTGACCTTCCAAGAGCTTTGTTGAATACCCGTGTCTACCCTGGTAACGAAATCACTACATTAGCACCCCATTGTGTAATGCAGTAATCATGGACCATAGCCTGTTTTTGACTGTAATATTGTATTAATAAAACTAACATTAAAATAATACATTTCATCATTTGAATAAATGCTCTCTTTTTTAACACTATGTTAAGAAAACACTGAGAAGTGAATCAGAATACTTTATTTATCCCCGGGTTGGGAATTGCGGTCGCCACAGATGCACCATACTTTGTGTAAAATACAAATGCAATAGAAAAGATGAAGTAATTAAGTAAAAAGTAAAGTGGCAGTTTATAAGTAGTAAAATTAGAATTAAAATATATTGCATTGGTGGTCTTGTGAGGTGGAGAATGTTATATGA
Organism: Parotocinclus maculicauda; assembly: GCA_034780255.1. Classification (NCBI taxonomy): domain Eukaryota; kingdom Metazoa; phylum Chordata; class Actinopteri; order Siluriformes; family Loricariidae; genus Parotocinclus; species Parotocinclus maculicauda. Next base: position 2,555 of record JAUZSU010177646.1, on the reverse strand, counting down.
TATTTAAAGCATATTATGTGAAAGGTAATAAGAACCAACTATATTGAAGGACAAAGTTAAACATTCTAATCTTAACTGTTTTTATTAGATGTTGTATCTCAAATTATCTTTCTTTTATGAATTAAGAGCTTTAGTGGTCGTTTTCATGAGTGTTAACTGGCACTGGGACACTAATGGCAGTTAACCCAACACGATTTTGGAATGTGGCAGGAAATTGAAATGCTCAGAGGTAACACGCATTGCAATTATCTAAATTTAAATGACCTACTGACACAACCCCATACCATGATAGACCCAGGATTTTGGAATTGTTTCTGATAAGTCTGAACTTGAGGATGCTTTGCCAACCAACCATAAAGGAGACCCCAAGTCACTGTGTAGTTTGTGATTGAGTGAGGAAAAAAAACAATAAGGAAAAAATAGCAGGACTGCAGAGGATCAGGTACAAAAGGTGAACACAGTTTATTGACAGAAATACGATGGACTTAAATACAAAGAAATGGGCAAACGTCTACCCATTCTTTGGGCAGTAGGTTCCTACAAAAGGGTTTTGCCTGGCTCATGTTCCCTCTCAACATGAGGCGAGTCCTTACAAACCACCTACCAATGCAAGTAGAGCTTTACAATGCAAAAATGGGAAATATGAGCAGCCAATTTATTGACAATTGCATTTACACTCAAACATGCTTTTTTCAGCTGATCAAATCGTTTAAGACCACAGCCCTTAAAAGGCAAAATCTGTTCATAAATTTGGATTTTATGTCATTTTCTGTCCAGTATTCACAGCGTCAAGACCCAGTGGCAAAAGACAAGGCCTCTCACAACGTGCCATTGCTGCTGTGGTTGGACACTGGAAGATAGTCATTTTACATTTCTTAAGATCCTGCGGACTACGGAACAACAAGGTCAAGTGGTATATCCAAAAAACTTCACCGGCACTGAGCCGCATGATCTGATTGGATGTCCGTCAAGACATGGGATGAATAAAGGCCATCATTGGTGCTAACTGCAGCTCAGTAACCAGCATTGTAAGGGAAGTGCTTTAGAAATAAAAAACATCTTCACAGGCCATGTCAACTTTCAACAAGACAATGCTGCAGTGCATGCCTGACGAAGGACTTCTTCAAGGAGAATAATGCCACTCTCTTGGACCATCTTGCATATTCGCTTGACCTAAATCTGATTAAGAACATTTGGGAAGGATGGCAAGGGAACTTCCAGGCAGTTGGTGCCCTTTGTGAAGCCATCTTTAAATACTTGGAGCAATGTTTCCACTAGCCTCCTGGAAACACTTGCATCAAGCATACCTAAACGATTTGAAATGATCAACAACAATGATGGATCTACTTATTGCTGAGTCCTTTTTTTGACACTTTGATATCTTTGAGATATATATAACTCTAAGAATTGTATAACTGATTTTGATCAAGGTCTGGCACACGGTGTAAATTTATTTCTGAAAAGATTTGAAATACTGATTTATCCGTCCACGATATACATTTCCACTGTGGAATGGTCCTTCCTTGATGCCTCCAAACCCAAATAAGTTGATGCCTCTTCTGGATAAGGTTTCCCTTTCCCTTTTGCACAGTAATATTTTTAGTGGGGTTTGTGAATGGAACTCTGTATTTTAGTGCTTGACAAAGGTTTGTAAAACTAATCATTTGCCCATGCATTTGATGAGTGATGGTTCTTGCTTGCTTGCTTGCTTGGTTACTTACTGGCACGCACTTATTCATGCAATTAACTGATAAGCAAATAATGTTCTTGCACCTTTTGCAATGCACAAAATAATGCAGCTTCAGGTAATACTTACATCAACCACCAGAAAAGTTGTGACTGTAAAGGTAAGCACTACCCAGCATGTGCTGTTAGGGTTAGTCCTAGCTGGCTGCAGAATATGCGTGTCAGGAATCAGTCTCTCATAGGGCACATGCAAACACCAACTGACCTAACACATCTTTGGAATGTGGGAGGAAGGCCATGCTGACATTAAAAGAAAGTGCAAATTCCAAACAACCAGAATCTGAACAGGGAATAGAACTTGTGAACACTGTGTCACCATGCAACTTACCAAAGAGAGTAAATTAAATACTGTATATAAGATATAAAAATTTACGCTTGTTTCAGTTGCTTTACTGGCACGTCTGCCATTGCCATTTTTAATCAAATAAATGAAATACTAAATATTTGATTCTGCAGATTTATATCTGCAGCTGAGTGGCACAACTGGTTTATGTACACTGCTTACAAAAATTTGGGAATATTTCATTATGTGATAGTTCATTTTCAAATATCTCCTAATTTCTGTGAGCAGTATAGTTGCCTTAGAGCTCAAGTGATCCCTGGTTTGATCCATAAAGGCTTTTTAAACATACCCAGGATTTCCTGGGAAATGTCAATTAGTTATTTGTTTGTTTAACTATTTTGCATTCACTTTTAAGCCTTGCAAAATCTTAGTTTGGTGTATATATTTCAATGTTGTATACGCATGGGCGTGGTAGTGGGGCGAAAAGTGGACCTGACTACCCAGGGCCTGAGTAGGGACAGGGGCC
>JAUZSU010177635.1:0-12746 GCA_034780255.1 Parotocinclus maculicauda | reverse complement strand
CTGGGTCTTTTCTGTGTGGAGTCTGCATGTCCTCTCCATCTGTGTGGGTTTACTTTGGGTACTCCGGTTTCCTCCCACAGTCCAAAGACATGCGTGTTAGGTTAATCGCTGTCTCTTAAGTGGCCCTTGGTGTGTGACTGTGTGTGTGTGTGTGTGCCCTACGATGGATTGACGCTTTATTTAGGGTCGTTTTTGCCCTTGCGCCCAGAGTTGCCATGTGAGCACTGGCTGGCCTGCGACCCTGTGTGGATTAAGTGGAAGATAATGGATGGATAGATATTATACTGTATAATATGCAGCACAATATATATAGATATATGCTAGAATGACCACCATATGTGTATTGGGTAACTAGCCAAGTTAAACAGCAAGCTGAACCAACACCAGACCAGGGCTATCCTGCTAATAGTCAGTCAGCCAATATGATGTCTTTGCTGGTCGAGGTGATGGTTTATGCTGATTAATGCTGTATTAAGACATAACACAAGAAATGCTTTTCTGTAACTAGTCTGTGTTAAAACAATCATAGTGCTCATAAAGAATGTGTATTTGACTTAATTTCAGGTTTGTAAAATGTTTTCCCTTTTTTTAAATAACACTTTAATGTTAAATGTGTTCATTACTAACTTCTTTTAGCTATGGCTAACATTTAATGGTCTAAGTGATTATGTACTGCCAACTTGGTGTTTCCAATTTAACTTCATGTAGTTCATTTTCAGGGCCTACATAAAATTCTACATGTATTTAAGATTTTGACATTGGAAGTTTATAGACATTCCCCTTGACATGCTTTGCTGGTTAGTTATTAGTAAACTAATCTAACTGTTCAACCATAAATCAGCATAGGGTTAGTCCCAGATGCAGAGCCAGATCACAAAATGACTGTGGGGTAATTGGAGTCAGATCATTGGGATTAAAGCATGGATGAAAATTTATGCTGATGTCAGTAAACTGTAAGCTACATTCACATACCAAGTCGACAGATTTATTTATTTATGGTAGTATGAATGGCAAAAACATACATTCAATCTGTCTATATAAATTTTGTTTTATAAATAGTATTTAAATTTTGATATGTATTTAATATGTAATAATGTGACCTTACTCTGAGAATTCAGATTTTAATTTTCTATCAACAGCTTGAGCACACTGTGGGAATCCCACCTCTTTTAAACGCCCTGTAGGATACCCTGGTGCTCATCTGCTTGGAGTAGAGTGGTGTAATTGGGCATGAGAACATAACACATGCTTTGTAAAACTCATGAACAATCAAACAAACTGAGGACTTCCTGATGCTAATTAGGTTAGTCAGCATGCAGTAACCAGCTCCTGTTGTCAGCCAGAACAATCAAATCCAATGTTCTTCTGCAGATGTAGTTCAGTTCAATAGCATGACCTGTTCAGACTACTACCGCCCACAAAGTAAATTTTGACGGATTTGAACACAAAAACAGGCTCGGGCCACTTTGGTCTGCAAAGTGAATACTGTGTAAATAGTAACTGCCTTATAATAATAATAAATGTTATTTTATAAGCACCTTTCTAGTCATCCAAGGACACTTTACAATATTAATTAAATATAGGGAGTAAAAATGTCATAAACAGCATGCAGCATTAACACACATAAAGATGAAAAGCATAAAAAGCACAGTTCATCCAAATACCAGGTCAAACTGTTAGGAACCTCGTTGCGAGTCCCGCTTTGCGTTGTTCGCCACGATATGTTATTTTATCCCTGTCCCTTAGCGTTGTGTTTCCGCTAAATCCTTTAGGGACTTTTCCGCTCGTGTTCCCCGGCAGCTGATGGTGCCCGGGACACGAGGCTGGATGGGGCTCATCCCTGGACCCACGGCTCTGAAGCTCGCATCCTGGGTCCGCGGCCGGATTTTGGCCGTAATGGGCAGCCCCCTGGATCTTCGGCCATTCGCCGTCATATGATCCGCGGCTCTAAAGCCGTTTTTTACTTTTTTCCCGTTTTTGTCCTTTTGCTTTTCTTTTGTTCCAGGCTGTTTTAGTTTTCCTTTTATTTGGGTTTTATGGGCGCGGTCGCGGTACCCGGGCTCCTACAGGCGCTGTTGCTGGACCGGGCTCGCAGCCCGCACGGACCCTCTGGCGCGGAACCGCACCTGGTTTCAAAAGGCGCTGTTGCCTGGTCCGGGTACGAAGCCTCGACGGGCCCTCTGGCACGGAGCCACCACGGAGGTATCGCGACCCTCTCTCCACTGGCCGTCAGACCCTCCTCATTGCAGCTTGTTCGCGGACCCCTGGGACCCTGCCGTTCCGGACTTTAACGTCATGGACCTGCAGTCCCCAGGCTGTTCGCGGGCCCCTGCTTGACAATGGAGGGCCCCTCGGTCCCACCATGGGATGCTGGACTATGGGCTCGATGCCCCCACCGGTCTCGTGCGTGGACTATTTGTGCCTATCATTTAAATGTCTGCTATGTGTCTTTTTGTTTAAAATAAATGTTCCTTGGTTTTCCCTGTATTATGTTCGTCTGTGGATTCTACATCTTGGGCTCCGACTAAAACATCCGATAGGGATCCTGTGGATTTAGCGAGACCAGGAATGGTCTCGCGGGATCTCCGGGATGCCCTATCGTAACACAAACAACTGCATTTTATGACAGATTTTAAACCTCGTCACAGATGAACATGCATGCAAATCATAAGACAGCCTTTTCCACATCCACTACCCAAACTATGCAACTTAGCAGTGGGAACACAGACCAAGTCAGAAGTATGAAGAGTGCAAGCTGGTGAGTATAACAAAAGGATAATACCAAGATTATCTGCAGCAAGGCCATGCAGAGATTTAAAAACCAGGATAAGCAGTTTATATTTTACACAATGTTGGACTGCTGCCTCACAGCTCCGAGATCCATGGTTTGATCCTGACCCTGGGCTTCACCTGTGTTGAGTTTGCATGTTCATGAGTCAAAAATAAATTCCTAATCTGGGTCAAGAAACAATCAATGAAACCTGGAGTTGAAACAACTGTACTACACTGCTTACAAAAATTAGGGGATATTTTATTTTTTGTGTCAGTATACATATTCTCATGGTTGTAGCTGGAAAAGCAATCCATACAGCCTTAATGTCATGAAGTGCCTTACTGGGTAGTTATGGCATCCTACCCAGAGTGGGATTCAAACCTAGTTATTCACACACACCATAGGTCAGCTCTGAACCAACTAAGCTAATAAATAGATTAGCAAGACTTATGGATAATCAAACAGTGGCAGACTGACATTAAGAGAACTACGGAAATTGTTTAGGCTTGAGAAATATCCTTCCCGTGTCTGTGTGGGTGTATTCCAGGTACGCCGGTTTCCTCCCACAGCCCAAGCTTGAAAAAGACAGAGCAGTGAGTGCTAGTGTTTTCCAAGCTTAAATAGGTGGCAATTCCTCAAAGGTGGCAATTTGTGCTGACTGGCATCAGGGCATTTGAAAAATTGCATTGTCATTCTCGTGCCATCCTGGTTTGGCACACTGCTAAAGGTTTATGTAGTTATTTGTTTAATTATTTACCATAACAACAAGTATTCACAACAGGAGACATTTTGCTTTAATACTAGTCACACACATTCATACTGGGCTGATTTAGAGCAATCAGGTAATGCACGTAAACCAGAGTGAACCTGCACTGACACACTGATAATACAGAGCTTTTCCACAGGTCGTGATCAAACCAGGGATCTTTAGAGGTATGAAGCCGCCCCCACTGCTAAAGGTGGCACATAGTCAATTTTGGATCTTTAGTTGTTGTGAAATGAATGTGATAACACATTTAGTTGAGGAAACCATGCCATTATGATGCAGCCTGTCATTAATTGCAGGATCCAACAGATCCATTGATTAAATTCACTGTGATTTTACAACAGAAAACCCATTTTGAAAGCCAATAACTCATGTTTGTGGAATCAGGAGTTAAAACATGATGAGGGAAGTACTAATTAATTAAGTTATCCAATCAATTTCTATGGCACCTGCACACACACACACACACACACACACACACACACACACACACACACACACAAAGAAAAACACAATTATCACAGTGAATGCAATTATCTTGATGTTTTGCCAAACAGGATTTAAAGCATGGGAACACAGATAAAGCATTGATTTTTCCCGCCCCTTTACTTATCCCTCGTTTCCTTTTTCTTTTTCTTCATGTGATTCCTCTCTCTCTCTCTCTCTCTCTCTCTCTCGCTCAAGTTTGCAATCAGGAATTTTATATGCACCCGCCTAAGTATTTTCAGTTGTCCCTACAGCTATGATTTTAGCACAGGTTGCTTGGATAGATTTTACTCTCTCCAACATGCTGATTCTCTTTCTGGTTTTGTGTTGAATTATCCCACAATTATTATTTACTTTTCACAGGGCCAAGGCAGAGAGATTTCCCATTTCCCTTTACTGACACCTTTGACATCTCTTCCTTTGGAGCAAAATGAAAAGCCGAGTGGATTACAATGCACATCTGATAGAAGTTTTAGTGTTTCATCTATCCGCTCTGCCGAGTAAAATGAGGATTGGTGCTATTATGAATGTGGTCTCTTGTTGCTTTTATTGTTGTTTGTGAATAACTCTTGCTGTCTGGTGTGTTTAATATATATAGCATGGCTCCTAAAATATTGGGGCACTAAAGCCACACTTGCAGATGTATGAAATCAAATCAAGAAGCATTTATTTTAAAGACAGGTATCCTGTTCTTTGCCTGGAAATTGCCAAACCCAGACTCATCTATCAGCTTTGCCATCATCATTCCGCAGAACATGTTTCCACTCCCTGTGGCAGCATGCTTTACACCATGCAATCCGATGCTTGCCATTGTGCTTGGTGATGTAAGGCTTGAATGCAGCTGCTTGGCCATGGAAACCCATGCCATGAAGCTCCTAGCTCCCAGTTTTTGTGCTGATGTTAATGCTAGATAATATTTTTTTACTCTGCAATTATTGGGCCAGCAAGTGCTGGCGACTTTTATGCACTCTGTGGCCCTGTTCTGTAATTTACAGAGGCTGACACTTTGTGGCTGAGTTGCCATGGTTCCCAAACGCTTCCAATTTTCAACACACCACTCAGTTGATCAAGAAAGATCTAGGAGGGGCAACATTTAATGAACTTGGCACCCTATTACAGTACCACTGTACCACTAATCAGTGGTGCTTGAAAGTGTGTGAATTTTCTATATTTCAGCATAAATATGACCTAAAACATCAGATTTTCACACAAGTCCTAAGAGTAGATAAAAAGAACCCAGTTAAACAAATAAGACCAAAAGATTATACTTGGTCATTTATTTATTGAGGAAAATGATTCAATATTAAATATTTGTGCGTGGCAAAAGTATGTGAACCTTTGCTTTCAGTATCTGGTATGACCCCCCTGTGCAGCAATAACTACAACTAACCGTTTCTGATTTCCGATAACTGATTTGGAATTTTAGCTCATTCCTCGGTACAAACAGGGTTCAAATTGGGGAGTATCAAACATGATACTACCACCACCATGTTTCACAGATGGGATAAGGTTATTATGCAGGAATGCAGTGTTTTCCCTTCTCCAAACATACCGCAACGCTTTTCATTTAAACCAAAAAGTTCTATTTTGAACTGATCCGTCCACAAAACATTCTTTCAATAGCTTCTGGCTTGTCCACATGGTTTTTAGCAAACTGCAGAGGAGCAGCAATGTTCTTTTTGGAGAGCAGGGGCTTTCTCATTGCAACCCTGCCATGCACACCATTGTTGTTCTCTGTTCTCCTGATGGTGTACTCACGGTGAACATTCACAGTAGCCAATGTGAGAGAGGCCTTCAGTTGATTAGAAGTTACCCTGGTGTCCTTTGTGACCTTGCCAACTATTTTACGCCTTGCTCTTGGAGTGATCTTTGTTGGTTGACCAGCCCTGGGAAGGGTAACAATGGCCTTGAATTTTCTCCATTTGTCTGACTGTAGATCGGTGGAGTCCAAAATCTTAAGAGATAGTTTTGTAACTTTTTCCAGCCTGATGAGCATGATACACTTTGACAAACGTGTTGTAAAGAGCAGACCTTAATAGATCCCTGCTCTTTAAATAAAAAGACTGTCCACTCTCACCCTGATTGTCATTGCCATTGACTGAAAACACCTGACTCTAATTTCACCTTCAAATTAACTGCTTATCCTAGAGGTTCACATACTTTGCCACTCACAAATATGTACTATTGGATAATTTTTTCTCAATAAATAAATGACCAAGTATAATCTAGCTGTCTCATTTGTTTAGCCAGGTTCTCTTTGTCTACTTTTGGTGAAAATCTTGATTATGTTTTAGGTCACATTATGCAGAAAATTCTAAAGGGTTCACAAACTTTTAAGCAAAACTGTAATTTACTGAGCTCTTTATAGTAACCCATTCTTTTAAAAATGTTTGTAAAGGCAGACTGCATTGCTAGGTACTATAGGTACATTGCTACATTACATATATACCTGTGACAATAGGATTGAATGAAACACCTGAATTCAATGATTAAAAGGTGTGTACCAATACTTTTGTCCATATAGTGTATATCCCTATTCCGTCTCTTTGGTGGCCCATGAAACACATTTTATGTCTTTGCTTTTACTGATTTGTCTTATTCAGGTGATTCTGCATGAAAAATTAAGTCAATGTAATGTATTTTGAGTAGAATGAATATAAACTCATAATGCAAGCATAGTGCATGCGCCAGTTTAATTCTGCCGTGTTCACTTGCCAGTCTTAACGATACTATTATAATCTAACACTTAGAGACTGACAAACACAATTTACATTTATTTCTTTGCCCTCAAGTACCAGTTTAATAGCCTGTAAACTGTGTAACATGCACACATAACAAGACACATATTTGAAAGTTGAAGAATCGCACTTTACTGGCTTAAAAAAGAAAAAAAGCTATTAGGCATAACATCCAAAACACATTCCCTGCATGACCAGTTTTAGCTGACAAAATTAGGAAGCGAATGTGTTCAGTCATTTGAATTCACCTTCACTGTAACAGTGTCTCTCATACAAAGAAAAACTGTCATTTACATTAAAACAAATACATTAAAATAGTTGCCCTTATTTCTATACTTATTTCTTACTTATTATACAAAAGTACATTCTTTGGATTACTGAATAATAACAAAAATGTATTGATTTACGCTGCTCACAAAAATTAGAAGATATTCCTTTATGGGTATTTCATTTTGAAGTTATCCCCTAAATTTTGTGAGCAGTATATTACCATTTCCTGTACTTAATAACAACATTGCTACTACTTTATGGTCTGTCCCAGTACTTAATCTGTGCATTGGTTTGTGAAGGTGATAACAATGACACAGACTTTACTCAAAGCTCTTTGGCAGTGTGGCATAAAATAAGCCTCTTTGAAAAAAGTGCAGTGTGAAAAGGCTAAGATATGCTAAAGCTCACAATATTTGGAATGTAAATAGAGTGCAAATTAGTATTATAGTGTGACTAATCCAAATTAGACTTTTTCAGGTCCAATCATCAGCCAAATCTTTGCTAAACCAATGATATATCTAATCTAATGGTGCCTTAAGACATCTGCACTGACGGTAGGACCACAAAGGCATTGGGTGCTATACAATGCTCTCCAGCAATATCACCTTCCCTCTGGGTTTACCAAAGTCTGGTACAGTGGTGGTAGGGGAGCTTTGGAGCTGTCAGTCTGCTATCCCAAAAGCTGGCTTCATGCCATCTTTTACATTGCTTTCCTTCCTCCACTTCCTAGCCCACTCTGAAATTCGGATTACCACTGAGGACTCCAGCTAATCCAGCTGCTCTGTTTAATGTCTTCTTCGTTTTTGCCCACCACTAGATTCCAGAGAAGAATGTGGCACAGATTGTTTTTTATCAGAGAAGTGGCTTTCCAAACAACTTACACTTTCCTACCTTGGTATCTCTACATTTAAATTCAATGCTGTTTGTGCTGCAATCTCCATATACTTCTTTATCATTGTCGTACATTGGCTGCCTGGCTAAAAAAGATCTTTGCATTCTGTTGAAAGTAAAAGAAGTCTAAGCGTGATGCTGGTCCTCACTCCTATCAGTATTTGCTCTTCAAGTTCTCCTCTGATGTGACTGCTACCCAAACATCCTTCTACAAATAAAATCTGGAGGTACCCACACATCTTATCATTCCTCTTCAACCCACCACCACCAGCTTATCCCCCTCCTCAATCATTCTCTCTAAATACTGAAGTCTGCTGAAGACAGAAGGTTGTTACATTCCCCATAAACTTCCTTATCTTTACTGTCTACTGACCACCTGTCTAAGACAATCTACTCTTAAAACTGTAAGAATCTGCCTCTGACCACCTGCAACCTTCATACAATCTTTTCATCACTCCTTAACCCACCTCCTCCTCCTCTTCCTCTTCCTTGTCAATTATTCTCCATAACTGCTAAAGGCTTTGCCATCTTCTTTCATAAACACAATCTATCATTCTTTCTCATCTGCCACTATTCCCTGCAGATACACAACATCTCAACACTCAAATCTGTTTTTCTAATTTTTCGCCACATATCCAAAAGTAATTCATCATCGTCTCTCATCCAGCAAACCTACCACATATCCACTGGATTCAATTCCATCACCAGTGTTCCAAAAGATGCTCAGCATCCACATTTCATTGCTTCCATCATGGAGAACTCCTTAATGATTGGTCATGTTTTTTTCTGTTTAAGACTGATTAACAGGATAAACAGGAGTGAATTGGCTAGCACTGCTGCTTCACAGCTCAGAGATTTCTGGCTCGTTCTGACCCTGGGCTCCGATTGTTTGGAGTTTGTTTGTCCTCCCGTTGTCTGCGTCTCCAGGTTCTATTGTTTCCTCCCACATTTCAAAGACATATATGTTAGCTTAATTGGTTACTTATGCACGATTGTGTGAGTGTATGTGACCATGGACTGGCACCCTGTCTAAGCTTATTCCAAGACAACTAAATAAGACAGTAAATACATAAATACATTAATGATCATTCCAGTATTAAAAGAGCTTGCATTAAATATATGACACAATATCTAACAACTATAACTCTATTTCACTCTCTGTGTCTTCTCAAAAATATTTAATAATGTTGCCTATACTTAGTTGCCCATCTTTCTCATATTAAATTAATTATAGTAAGGGTTCTCAATCTTTTGCAACTCTGCTGGACTGAGGAAGTCCTAAATTTCAAGATGAAGCATGGAATGTTAAAAACCGAAGTCTGGCTCAACACTAAGCCTCTTGCTGTATTTGCTTTTGAGCAGCACCAACATGGAAAATCCAGTATCACAGAGATATGTTTCTAAATGATGTAAATGTAAATATAAACAGGTTTTGTGGTCAGGTGAGACTAAGATTGGTGTTTTGGACTGAACTACAAGTGCATTGTTTGGTGATTGTCAAAAATAACATATCCCAAATATACTATACGGTACCTACTGAGAAGCATGGAGGTGGTAGCTTTCTGTTGTTGGGCTTTTTTTTCTTCCAGTTGAAGAAAACACATGGTGTACACCCAAATTATTGATGGAAACTGACAAAGCTAGGCAAGTGAGACAAAATAAACTATAGGTATTTTAAAAAGCTTAAAAGATTTTATATTGTCACCATCAAATATTGGGCCAATAATTATACTGAACAGTAAAATGTTTACATTTTAAGAGGAAGAGGAGAGAGTAGGTGAGGGGAAAACATAGTAATTACTGTACTGCACTATGGTGCTAGTGAACATCTAGTGAGATGGTTTAAACTCCAGCACATTAACCAGAATCACAAAATTATGCTGATTAAAGCTTGAGAACTATTTGGCCTTGAATTGTATTAACTCAACAATGCCATTTTGTGCTTTGTAATTAATTTTCTTAAGAAGGAGATAATTACAGAAATGGTGGTAGTTAATTTAGATTTTTCGTTCAGTCATAAAAAATGTCAATTCTATGGCTGTTTAATTGCATTGGTTTCCATTAACCTTTCAGCTGCTTTATTATATTTAAATCTGGCCTGATGGTAAATTTGTGAACCTCAGTCTAAAGCAGCTGCAAAAAGCCCATAGAAAGGCTGTGTGGAGCATAATTACTGATTCTTCTCCCAAACCCTGCACTAATTGTATGGGGTCTCAGGCGGAATAACCAGCTATGCTGAAAAATATTCACTCTCCCATCTTTACGTACAAATGTTGCATGTTTTTATTTAAATGTTTTAATGTATTGTGTTAAATATGTTTATTTCCCAAACGAGGATGTGTTTCCCTTCTGGTTTTTGAATTGAATTGAATGCCAGGGGCAAGTTGCTTGAAAGAACTACCCAGTGGATATTTTCATGTGGTACTTCAAAGCAAACTTAAATAAATTATGTTTTTTTCTTTAACTTCTTGTTAAAGGTTATTTTATCAGACTTACTGAAGTTAAGAGGATGGGTGTGTCTCATTAAATGCTTTACATTCATTAGATTAAATTAAAACCAATAGTAGCAGCCATGCAAACTTGTCTTCACTTAAACGTCCTCTTCTTAATGCAGTTTTTAACAATAACCAACACAGTATGAACATCAGAGCAACATGGCCAATTTGTTCTGTGTAGATTTATTGTATTAAAATGTTTACAACAACATAGGGTCATTTTAAGATGTTGGTGAAAGAGCTATTTAGGAAAATGCCATTATTTGCCCATTATTGAGCATTGGAACTGTTTTTGATTACTTTTAAATATAATTTGGCTGCTTTTGCCCATTAATCTTGAATGATGCTGAATTCCTATGTTCCCAGTCTGTAGTTTCACAGATGTAATATTTATAAGACAGTTTTGGATGTCAAACTAATATATTTTTTGGTTTTTATATTAGGTTTATTCATGCCATTCACACAATATACAGTATATGTTATGACATAAGTGTAAAAAAAAATTCCACTTCAACCTTTATGTAGGGTGACACAGTGGCTCAGTGGGTAGCACTGGCACATCACAGCAAGATAGTCCTGGGTTCGATCCCAAGGTGGAGCATTCTGGGACATTTTTGTATTGAGTTTGCACTTGACCACTCTTCTTTTGCAAACTGTTTCAGGTCTCTCATATTTGAAGCGTCCCTTCTCCCAAAAGAAATTTTAAGATCTCTTTACAGCTTTTTTATGTCTCTTTGTCAGCAGTGGTTTACAGCCATATCGTTTCATTTCATTAAAATGTCGACGGGTAATTTGTGCTAAAACTGGTAGATCCTGAGTCTGCAGGACAGCTTACATTTTTTAGAACTTGACTGGGGCTCCTGATCCACCATCTGGACTATCCTGCGTTGCAAACTTTCATAAATTTCTCTCTTCTGTTTACGTCCAGAGGGATTATCTGCAGTGCTATGGGTCATAAACTTGATCATGATGCACACTGTAGACAGTGAAACATCAAAATCTCTGGAGATGGACTTGTAAACACACACTAACATCTGGTAATCAATAAAAAGACGCTGATATGCACCTTTACAACATCATGAGAGTATTCTTATAATACAGCCTCGCAAACTTAATTATCCTGCTGTACTCCAGAAAATAAGTGAAGTTAATGACTGAACCCATAATTCTAATGCTCCAATTTTTTGTGGTATATATAAATGTGTCTCTAACCTACTCTGCTCACAAAAATATATTTATATATTTATATAAATATATTTTTAATAATTAAATATTCTTTAAAAATCCCCCTTTTGTAAGCAGTATATAGTTCCCAAATAACTTGTCTCCCTTTGTTACACCGACTTCTCAAACTGATATTAAACACTCTACAGTGTGCACAGCTACTGTATATGAATAACTTCTGAATCTAATCCGCCCTCCATAACACAGTGTTACCACTGTGGCTTACTGCTTCATGGAAGACAAACAGTGATTCTGAAAAGATAAGAAGGATAAGTGTCAAGAAGTTACTAAACCTCTGCCCCTGAGAAGTCAGAACTTATGAACCTCTAGCTGTTATTGCAACTTTAAGACAAATAAATCTCACTTGTTCATGCTTGAATATATGCTCCCTTCATTCTTTGTTATGTACATTATTGAATCTGAGGACTGCTGCTGAAAACAATTGATGGTGTTGTTTCCTAACCTTAATTCTTTTGTATTGCTGCAGTCGCCTGAATGAAAAGCTGATTCCTTTGAAAAACCATTCAGCCTTTAGCTATAATAAAGCAGAAGAGCCACCCAAAAGCTGTGGGATTTTCCCATGGTCACATTTTAGTGTGGAAATAAATTTCACCATCATGCATTACATCATTACTTATTTATTCTCAATTTTGCATATAATCCATAGTGGATTGTTTGAAAGAGGACAGGGTGAACAGAATAAGATTTGCTAAACCTTACAAAGATAGTAATTGTATTAAGGTTCGGTGGAAAACAGTGTTATGGAGGGACAAATCCAAATTTTAAATGTTTTAATCCAACTGTCCACGAGATGTTATTATTATCATAATCTTAATCATAATCATAAAATTAATATCATTTTTCTAAAAAAAAGCATCTGATGGTGGCTTTAAACTTTTGGACAGTACTATAAACAGGGGTTAGACAATGAAACTGAAACACCTGTCAATTTAGTGTGGGAGGTTTGTGATGTATCAAGAGCCAGGGTATCCAGGGTAATGTCAGCATACCACCAAGAATGACGAACCACATCCAACAGGGTTAACTGTGTACGTAAGAGGAAGTTGTCTGAAAGATGTCCGGGTGCTAACCCGGATTGTATC
>JAUZSU010177624.1:0-12746 GCA_034780255.1 Parotocinclus maculicauda | reverse complement strand
GTGGTCTGATGAGCCCACATTTCTAACTGTTTTTGAAAATCATGAACCTTCTATCCTCGGGGCCAAAACAGAAAATGACTGTCCGGATTGTTATCAGCACAAAGTTCAAAAGCCAGCATCTCTGATGGTATGGGGGTGTGTTTGTGCCCATGGGTAACTGTGAAAGCACCATTAATGCTGACAGGCACATACAGGGTTTGGAGCAACATATCTTTTTCAGGAATGTCCCTGTTTATCTCAGCAAGACGATGCCAATCCAGATTCTGCACGTTACAACAGCGTGGCTTCGTATTAAAGAGTACGAGTACCAGACTGGCCTGCCTGCAGTCCAGACCTGTCTCCCACCAAAAATGTGTGAAGCATTATAAAGTACAAACTACGACAGTGGAGACCCTGGACTATTGAGCAACTGAAGTTGTACATCAAGCAAAAATGGGAAACAATTCCACCTACAAAGTTTCAACAACTAGTGTCAGTTCCCAAACACTTACTGAGTGTTGTTAAAAGGAAAGGTGATGTAACACAGTGGTGAACATGCCCCTGTCCTAATTTTTTTGGAACATGTTACAAAATGAGTGAATATTTGCAAAAAAACAATAAAGTTTATCAATTTGAACATTTAATCTCTTGTCTTTGTAGTGTATTCAATTTAATATTTTAATTTGCAAATAATCATATTCTGTTTTTATTTTCATTTTACACAACTTCATGGGAATTGGGGTTGCCTGATTATTGGAAAATCAGTTTCACCAGGACTGTAACTTGGAGAAATAGATGTAAAAGTGACTCTTTGGCGAGACTTTAGGAAACACTATTTGAAATACAGCTCAAAAACAAGTCAACTTAATTCACTTGTTGCTCATTTAAATACACTTTCAAGAATGATTTTTGTCCACCATGTACAATTAATCCTTTTCATAAGAATTTATTTTTATATTAAGAATATATTTATTTGATCATTTGATCAGGGGTGATCACAACAGCCCTAATTATTAAAAATAATATTCATATATATCATTATAAAGCTTTATTTTATGTGTATGGAATGGGACACTACTGAGTTGGGTTGTGCTTGAATGAGTTCCTCATTTCATCTCCTCTCTGCAACAATCACAAAGACAACCGCTAGAATAATCACCTCCTCTCCCAACAGACTATCGCAGAGGTGGTAGTGTGATCCTTAAAGACCGTCTTTTCCACTCTGGCCCAAAGCTACAGAGTGCTCACCCTTTAGCCTGCTTTGATAGTGATGATTAAAAGCCTTCCTCTCCCTCTGCACTCTGTCTCATCATCCCTGTTAACTGTGAATGTTCAAAAACAAAGCAAACATTCTTTGATTGAATAATTAAATATATTGCCAGAAAGGAAAACCTGTAGTTAGAACTATGGAAACAGACAGGCCGAATGTGCCTAGGGTGACAGTGGCAAGAAAAAGCCCCCTATATGTGATAAGAAAGAGACTCGGAAAGGCTAGATTTTATGTATCGTGCTCACAAAACTTAGAGGATATTGCAATATGATTTTGAAATATCCCCTAATTTTTGTGAGCAGTGTATTAAAACAAGCAGCCTAATAATAATAATAATAATAATAAAAATAATATATAACACTAGTGTAAATAGACAGAAGCTAAATATAACAACAAATGAACAGAGAACATATTTAAAGAAAATAGACTGCTCACACAAATACGGGGGTACTTCAAAATGAAATAGCCAATAATGAAATATCCCCTAATTTTTGTAAGCAGTATACATATTATAAAATAAACAATATGAGAAGGTCTCAGCATAATTTATTCCAGTAAACAGAGTCACTAAGTGTGTTTACATGCACTTAACAAATCAATTTTTGGTTCAAGTGGTCATGTAAGCAGCAAATCCTGTGATCAAGAAATCAGATGTAAAAATCTGAAAAAGAGAGTTGGGTTTTATTCCAGCAATCGGATTTCTCATAGCATGTATACCAGCTACCGGCTCTCTCAGTTTTCGTATGCCCACAAGTGTAACTGATATGGTTGCCATATCCACTTAACATAAAGGCTTGGCTTTATGTGAGCTCTTTTTCCATTGATTTGTGTTTTTTTCTCCTCATGAAATCTGGCATCCTCTGAAGAAAATGCGTTGTAGGTTTTGGTGTCCATAGTGTATTTATGTTTATTATTGGATTCCCATAGTAAAGTCAAAGTATCATAAGTCAGACCACTGTAAAACAGGGAGGTCTCTGTATGTATAACAGAATTGTATTGTTCCTGAAAAGAATGAAATCTCATATAATATTTACCAAAACTACTTCCTTTATAGAGTTGTGGAATTACCCAGTAGTGTTGTCCTAGCTAGCTCTGTAGACCGTCCACCCAGGTACTACCTACATTTAAGTAGCTGATGTATTTTATTATTAACAAATCAGAAGTAGCAACTTAAGCTGTTACTAAACTTGCTTACCAAACAGCACATTTGTTTAACAGCCACAATTACTGGCTGTGTGTAGATGAGGTTAGCAATATAAGGATGTTGCAAAAATGGAACACAAAGTACATAGAGTGCTGCTAAGCACAAAAATGCAGCCCTAACAAAGGACAAATGAAGACAAAATACTGTATGCCCTGCATAACATACCTTCCTGAAAATACAGGAGTAAACAGCTGGTAATTTGCTGTGATGCCACACAATGTGTGACAGTAAACGCATGCTTAGGCATAAAGTGTGTGTGTAAGAGGACCAACAACAAAACTAATCTGCAGGGTCATTCTGACCCTGGCATACACATATTATGAAGCAAAACAGAAGCACAGGGTCATTCTGAACCCAGGGTTTACTTAACACTAGTCATTTATTAGAGAAATTAAAAGCTATGCTGTTCCCAGCAGGCATAATAAAAACAGATTCACCAGTACAGTAACAACACACAATCTTCAAGGAAATAAACATACTATGGCTAAGCAAGCAAACACTTGTTTTTTAAATGAAACTGCAGCATCTCCATAATCAGTATACATTTAGTTTTATTTAAAATATGTACTCATATTGCTGAATACACTAGCAGATTTACATATTTAATTAAGATATGCTGAAACCTCTGATATGATATCATAATGACCTTTGATAACTTACTTACGATTATATGTTAAGTGAAACCGTATTTGTGTACTATTGATAAATACAATACCGCAAGTTACTTTAGTTAACATTAGTTGAATTTCATTTTGAATTACGTGTGTACCTGTTTACAAATGCATTTTGCATTTCCTGTACATTTTTCCTAAGTGTGCTAAAAACAGTTACTATTTAAATGCACAAAATCATTATCATGCAGTAAACAGTTTTTAGGTATTTAAGTATATTTTTTTAAAGTGTAAATTATTATTATAGGGCAACGCGGTGGGTAGCACTGTCCTGGCTCAATCCCAGGTGCAGTGGTCTGGGTCTTTTTTGTGTGGAGTCTGAATGTCGTCCTGGTGTCTGTGTGGGTTTACTCTGGGTGAATGGCTCATTCAAAGTGTGGAAAATAGGTGGCAAAAGCAGATTTGTGATCAAAATGAATGATTTTATTCAGGCCTGCCAAAGACCATAGTGTGAAGGAAGTAGCTGAATTTGCAGGTGTTTTGCTGTACGTACTGGCATATGGGTCTACCAGGAGCAGATCCCAGTCTACAGAGTTGTGGCCGAGTTGTTATAGGTTATTAGGCACATTTCAGACCAAGGTGACTATATTAATTCTGTTGACTTATTAAAATATTTCAGAACATTATTCACAACTATGTTTATTGCTTCGAATGTGGATGGCCACATATTTGACCACTTCCTTAGCGACACCACAAAGCCACATATAGTGCGCTGCAATTTCAGCCAGAGGTATGGGTTAACACTTAACACTGCCGCTGTGCTGTGTTTGTTTATTCAGAACATGTCAGATTTTTTAATTAAGATATAATTTAATTAGTTGGTTTAAACCTTTGCAGCTGTGCAGTGTTTATTAGGATCAATCCCTCTGTGAGTGTGTGCATGCATACTGACACGTAGCTTTTACATTCAGTCGGCAGCCCTCCTACATAAAACATGTTCCCGCATTGGGGTGCAGCCCATAAGCATGGGTTATTTACACGGTGTTGTAGCAAAATGTGATTACCGATGAAAAAATTACCATGATTAATGTGTTAATGTTGGCGGCCCTAAAAATATCAGAAACATATGATCATGCTCATAATTTATGATCGTAAGTTCTATGATAACCGGCCAACATCTTTGTCTTATTTTTTAACACTCAAACAAGAAACATCAACATGAAAAGACGAGCTTCTTCAGGCTGATAACAGTGTTCGTGAAGGGCGTTAATAGCATTTGATGTTGCAGCTACAAAGGAGTGATCCAGGCGTGAAAGAAACATGATGGAAAATGCTTGCTGACAGAACGCCTGCCTTGGCCTCTGTGGATTCCTACATATATGCTTTGATACCAGAGAATTACTGAGGAAAGGGTAGGAGGTGGGAGTGGTATAACCTTTTGATAAGTGAATGAAAAGGGGACATTATGTACACATTTATATTAAACATTTCCATTTTCTCACCTGTGTCAGCATGACACCCAGAACTAAAGCACCATATACACTATGATTTTATCAAGTGTGATTATAAAACCACATTCTACATTTGCTGAGGTTTAGCATAGAAATGGCAGTTAAAGGCTTGGTGGCAGGTGCCTGGCTGTGGTGCACCCAGCCACCTGTAAATTACTGTAATCAATGGGGGTCATACTGAAAAATAGGAGGACTTCAGGGAAAGAGTTTGTTTGGTTTAGGGAAAAAGAGTGGGAGGCTTAAGGTTTGTGATTCTGAAGCACCGAAAGGCCCAAGAGACAAAAAAACAAAAAACACAAACAAGAAATATAGATGCTTATGATAGTGATTGCAGAAAGGACTGCAATTTTAGGTGAGGGACCTGTAAAAGTAATGGCACCCTCAGTAAAGATGATGATGGGTCATGTGTTTCAGAGATCTTCTATTCTACCAAATGCAATTTAAGCTTGGAATGGAGCGGAAGGCAAGCTGATAGGTGATTACCACTAGTATTGAGCAACCGCATCTGAAAAGCATGAAAGAATACTAAAATTCCCTCTAAGGTTCATATTTAAGATTCAAATGACATTTCAATCTAGGGAAGATATCAGTACCAATATCGTACTAGACATTCACATCAGACATGATCAGTGTGCATAGCTTGCAACACTCATTTTTCTGCATTCATATTTCACATTTATCAAGTTTTTGAATGTCAAAAATGTACTACATGCAACATGGGAGGCAACATGCAATTAAAGAGCAATCACTTAACACAAGAGAAAATGTGTATTTGTGTAATGCAAATTATCATCAAATAAAATATCTTCTACATACAGTCAGTGTGTTTATGATTTCACAAAGAGTTCCAATTGATATTAAAGATGTGTGTGATTTAAATACATTTATGTTAAATACATTTCCACTTACTTACAATCTAACATGGATTAGTATAAACCAAGTGTAAAAAACGCAGGTATCTGAAAAGTGTGTGGTTTTGATTGGCAGGGTGGACAGGATCAAAACATGAAAATAAGAGAAATGCAAGACCAAGGTCTAAAAAGTAGGAAAAACAAGGGCTGGTCATGTTTTCTCTGAGAGAGGTATTAAGTGGCCTTAAAAAGAAACAGCAAGTCAAAATTTGATGAGCAATATTCATGTAGTATAAACAAGTTGACATTTCAATCAATTCCAAAACATGAACATTTTTATTAAAAAAATCCTAAATTTACTTTAAACGTCCCTCATTTGTCTTCAGTAATGACTGAATCTTAAATTCTCTGGAGTCTATCCCCAAAACACTTGACAGTAAGCCAGTATACTACAGGGCATCGCACCTAGGGTCAAATTAATCACTTACTGTGCACTTACAGAAAACTGGAGAATCTGGATCAAGCCCACGTGGGGACAACGTCAAATTCCACTTAGGCTGCAACTAAAAGAAGGAGCAGAATGTTTGTTCATGGAGAGGCCTTGTGCTAAAATAAATGTATTTAAACCTAGGGCTACAACAATTGAAATGTAGAACTGGGGCCTCCCATTTCTCTTGATCATCTTGATCAGAAATGTTTCTACACCTTGACTAGAATACATTCTGTGGTAAATTCAAAAACCAAGCCAAGAGAAGGAAAGAACTGCCTGTAGAGCTCTGAGACATGATTGTGTAGAGGTACAAATCTGGAAAAGCCTACAAAACATTCTAATCATCTGAAAGTTTCAAAATCACAGTGGCCTCCATCATTCTTAAACAGAAGAAGTTTCAAACAATCAGGACTCTTCCTGAATTGGACTCAACACCAAGCTAAGGATTTAGGCAAGAAGGGACTTGAAAAAAAGATCTGAATCACCTAGAGTCAGTGATAAACAAGATTATCTGATCTGATGAAACCAAGATTAAACCTTTTGACCTTGGATTGAACCTTCATGTCTGGACGAAAGCAGGCACTGCTCATCACTTGCCTAATACCACCCCCTGCAGTGAAGCATGGTGGTGTCAGCATCATGCTGTGAGGGTGTTTTTCAGAGGTTGGGACAGAGAGAGATGGGTCAGGACCGAGTCAATGCTGAATGGAGCAAAGTACAAGATACACAAAGGACCTCAGATTGGGATGAAAGTTCCTTTTCCAACCAAACAATGACCTTAAGCACACAGAAAAGACAACACAGCAATGATTTAGGGAGAACTCTGACATGAACTCAATTGATAATCTCTGGGAATACCTAAAAATGGCTGTCCACCGACTGACCCCATCCAACCTGACAGAGCTTGAGAGGATCTGTGGAAAACAAATGCAAAAAATCCTCGAATCCAGGAGTGAAAACCTTGTGGATATCAGACTCAAGAAGACTGGAGGCTGTAATAACTTAAAGCTGCTTCAGCTACTTCAAGCACTGACAAAAAGTGAGTCAGTTAAACATTTTAGTTTTCTAGTGTTCTACAACCCCAATTTTAATGAGGTTGGGATGTTGTGTAAAACATAAATAAAAACAGAATACCATTTGCAAATCCCTTTCAACCCATATTCAAGTGAATACACTACAAAGACAAGACATTTATTTCCAAAAAAATTGAGACAGGGGCATGTTTACCACTGTTACATCTCCTTTCCTTTTTATATTCAATAACATGAGTGTAACAGTAAGTGTTTGGGAATGAGGACACTAATTGTTGAAGCTTTGTAGGTGAAATTGTTTTCCATTTTTGCTTGATGTACAACTTTAGTTGCTCAACAGGCCGGGGTCTCTGTTATCGTTTTCTGCACTTTATTATACTCCACACATTTCAATGGGGGACAGGTCTGGACTGCAAACAGACCAGCCTAGTACTCTTTTGCTACGAAGCCACGCTGTTGTAACGTGCAGAATGTGCCTTGACATTGTCTTGCTGAGATAAACAGGGATGCCCCTGAAAAAGATGTTGCCTGGGTGGCAGGATATGTTGCACCAGAACCTGTATATACCTTCAGTTTTAATAGTGCCTTCACAGATGTGTATGTTACCCATGCCATGGGCACTAGTACACCCCCATACCGTCAGAGATGCTGGATTTTGAACTTTGTGCTGATAGAAATCCAGACAGTCCTTTCAATCTTTGGCCAGGAGGACACAACGTTTATGATTTATAAAAACAATTAGAACAATTTGAACTCGTTAGACTACAGGACACTTTTTACTCGCCCCATCCTTGCTTGTGAACGACTGAGGATTTCACGGATGATCCATTTATACCCAGCCATGACACTCTTCTGTTTCAAAATGAGTGAATATTTGCAAAAAACAATAAAGTTCATCCATTTGAACATTAACTATCTTGTCTTTGTAGTGTATTCAATTGAATAACGGTTGAAAAGGATTGCAAATTACCGTATTCTGTTTTACACAACTTCTCAAATTAATTGGAACTGGGGTTGTACAATTCAGTTTTTACTTTTTCATTAAGGGGCAGAATGATATTTAAAACTTTTTTTTACCACTAGGTCACAACATAAAATGTGAAAAAAGTAGAAGGATCTAAAAATGTGCCACGATGTCAGGAAGTGGAGGTAACTGGAGTACTCGGAGGAAATCCATATAGATGTCAAGAGGACATGTCTACCTTGACACAGACAGTAAATGAAGGCAGGAATCGAATGAGAGGTCCCAGAACTGTGCAGCAGTCTCAACATCCATTGTGTCTCACATGGGGAAACACACACTTTGTTAATCTAAGATATGGTATGTTAGCCCCTTGGTAGCTATGCTGTAACTGTGCATGGGTTTCAGACTTCCAACAGTGAATAAAAAGATTTTGTTATAAGACCACCAGTGAGCAGATATTATCTGGATGGTGTACGTAGAGTTGGTACAAGTGTTGTTTCAGTGTCAGTGCAAAGTTACTACTAGTAGAAGTTTGCACAAAACAGGACGTTCATCAAAAGCATTACACCGTGTTGTTACATTATTCATTAAATAGACAGATCTGTTTCACATTGCAAGACATATCGATTTTCTTCTGGGAGACTGGACGCTGATTTGACTGAAGTATTGGGAATAGCATGCAGGTAAACGTGGCTGACAGATAATAAGAGGGGAATGACCTGACACTGCCACAGCAGCCTGCTGTCCTATCAAACATGCATCAATCTTGACTGGAAGCATTTCATGACGAAACTCAACAGGGAATTCCAATTCTCCATTCAGCAGGATGTATAAAAGAACCTGAAGGATACCCATTGAGACACAGTGAGTGGGAAAAGAAAGAGGGAAAGGAATACAGCTGAAAAACAGGAGGGTTCTGAGAGTTTGAATGCCTGTCAAAAGCTGATGTAGACTGAATTTTAATAGCAACACTTTATAGTGACGTGCATAACTCGAGAGGGAAAAAGTGTTGTTTTTTCCATCTCAAACTTTGTGCTTCTTTACAGGGAAGAAAATCTGACAAGTAAGAACGGTTTTCTTCTCACAGGAAGCCCCAGAAGGAGTTACACAAGGTTGTACAGTATGCTGTATTTGTGTGGAATCATAAACCTCTTCTGAGTGGATGGAAAGGTAGATAGTGTACAAAAGCTACAGGTAAACATACATACTAATGGAAAAGTTTGGGCTCCCCTGCCTCACTTACATGTTTAGAATTTTTTTATTAAAAAAGTGTTGCTCCGGAGGCTCCAGCCAGGTCGAGTAACGTGATAGCCTATGCGAAGGAATGGAGAGAGGTCAGGTTTTAATCACTCTCAGTGCTTAATGATTTTCTTAATAATTTTTATGAGTGAATGACTTTGTCTGACACTTGGGTTTGAATGAGTACTTTCATAAACAACATCCTCCCTAGTTAGGTTTCTTTGGATAATTGTTTTTAACGGATGCTACTGGATTGCCACTAAACCTTAAACTTCCTGAGGCCTGAGGCACACGACTAACAGCATGCTGCACCTGCATGGCCTGAAGCCTGAGGCCTGGATTTCACCTGTGCTGAGCCTATTTGGAATCAATTTGCTGGAGTACAGCATCTAAGGAGACTAAGCATCTAGTTTTCATTTCGTTGTGCTCCCTTACCTTAGCAGCTGCTTTGTCTAGAGTAGAATAATTTAGAATTAATTCTTTATTATGATGTTTAATATTGTTATGTGATATATATTTGCACACTCTGCCTGAAACAATCTACAAAATTAACTTAAGATTCCAAATATTGTACAGTACTGCTAAACAGGCTATGAGAAAGTCAGCCCAGTCTTTGTGTATATGTACAAACACCCCAACCTGGGAACACCTTTCCCCTGTGTATTCTGGGGATAATAAGAACCATGTGAACAATAAATCCACTCCCTGGCCACTTTATTATGTACACCTTGGTAGTACAACGTTGGACCAACTTTTGCCTTTAGAACTGCCTTAATTCTTCATGGCACAGATTTAACAAGGTGCTGGAAACGTTCCTCAAGATTGTGAGTCATATTGACAGAATAACATTATGCAGATGCTACAGAATTGATGGCTGCTCATACATAATGCAAATCTCCTGTTCCACCACATTCCAGAGATGTTCTAGAGCTGCATCAATTCTGGTGACCGTGGTTGTCATTTGAGCATATTGAACTCATTATCATGTTCAAGAAACCAGTTTGAGAGGATTTGAGCTTTGTGGTGTATTATCCTGCTAGAAGTAGCCACCAGAAGATTGTGGTCATATAGAAATAGTCAGCAACAATGCTCAGGTAAGCTGTGGCTTTTAAATCGTGCTTAACTGGTATTAAGGGGTGCCAAGAAAATGACCCACCACCACTACAGCACCACCAACAACCTAAATTATGACCTTATGATCTGAAGTGCTCTTCTATCAGCTTGTACCAGTAGGGCCCATCTCCTCTGACATTTTCACCCAGTGAACAACTGTTTCTCTTTTTGTATAATTCTCTATAATGCCTCGAGATGTCTGTGTGTAAAAATCTGAGGAGAAAAGCAGCTTCTGAAATAGTTAGACCAGCTAGTCTAGCATTATTCACCAGGACACATTCAATGTCACTTAAATCACTGTTCCCCCCTCATTCTAATGCCAGTTTAAACTTAAGATGTACCTAAATGCATTGACTTCCTGCAATGTAATTATTCACTTTAAGTAGCAGTTGAACAGATATATCTAAAACGATGCCGGTGAATGTAAATTACTGTTGACTGCTTGTTATTGGTTTAGGAACAATGCATTATTGCACACTCCACAGAGCAAACTAAAATCCACTGTATGAAGTCTGGGCACTGAAGAGCATATATAGACTACAGCTGGTCTCTGTAATGGCCAATATCAGCAGATGCAATTTATCCACTACCTGTTTCTTTCTGCTGCAGCACCGATGGCCTTTCTGTCCGCATATGCACTTCTGAAATCAATCTAAAGATACAAAACTACATGGGTCTACTGGATGCCCTGGCGCTCTCTAATAGAAGTTTGTGAGGATAGGTGTATGTGTGGGTTTGAAAGCTAAGGTTTAATAAAAAAGCACTCTGCACTTGTTGGGCTGGCCTTGTTTACCTCCTCTGAGTCAGAGTGGCACTTTCATCTGTCTTCTGCTGTAATTGGATCCTCTGCTCCTGTTCGCCTTTATAGCACTGTGTCACCACGCTCACGGCAGCCTTTTACCTTACACATATACAAATATGCCATATCCCACTGTGTGTGTGTGTGTGTGTGTGTGTGTGTGTGTGTGTGTGTGTGTGTGTGTGTGAAGTTTGTATATCACTGCGAGGACCAAACATCCCCACAAGGATAGAAACCCTTCACATTTTCCATATACTTACATTTGCTTGTTCCCACAAGGAAAACTGATTTCTTAACAAAAAATGACAGCTTTCTTTTAAAATACCATAGCAGCCAAAACATTCATCGTATGTTACTTTTCAATGAACTACTGTAATATCGTGTCAAATGGCAAAAAAATCTAATGTGTGTGTGTTTCCCCCATAATAACAGCTATTACATGTTTCCTCTAGAATACTATGTCATTCCTAATAAGTGTGTCTCCTTTAACCTCTGGTGGCTATAAACAGTCTCAGGAACCAAGTGTAAATTTTCAAAGGTCTTGGGCAGAATACAAAAAAAAGTTGTCCTGGCCTGGGTAAAGATGTCGGTTTGTAGCTTCTGAAATCTTATCAACCCAAATATCATCGAACAAGCTTCCTAAAGCCTTTACACACAACAACAAATTTACATAACTGTGAGTACATGAAGAATTAGCCAGAGTCCCCATTGAGATCGTTCATTCAATTTTGTTCCGCTTAATTCTGGACGGGGTCTCGGTAGAGCCGATGCCTAGATGGCAGCACAACAACCCAGGACAGGGTACCATACTCCAAGGCGCACACACACAAACAAACACACACACACACACACACACACACACACACTAAGGGCCACTTTAGCATTATCTTTGGACTGTGGGGAAAACCTGAGCCAGAGTAAACCCATGGGGACAAAGGGAAGATGTGCGGACTTCAGACAGAATGGACCTTGGCCACTCCATCTGGGGACTGAACCCAGGACCTTCTTGCTGTGAGGCTACAGTGCTACCCACTAAGCCACGTGCCACCCCGACTGAGATCATGTACGATAGATTGAATAATAAATAATCAGATGACAAAAAACAGATTTTGAAACTGTCAAGCTGGTTCATACATATTCCAAACCCTAGCTATTGTCAGTGAAATACAGTGCTGCAGAGGATTTTCTGACAGGTCAGACACCCTGTTATCTGCAGAGAGGGTAGAATTTCACCATTCTAAGTAGTTTCATGCATCTTATGTCATCAGGAGATTGGGTATTTGAATCAAGAAAGAATAGGTCACATAACGTGTGTAACACAAAAAATAGTTCTAATTTAGATCAGCTTGCTCAAAACACTTCAGGAAAAGGTTTAAGATGCATTGAAACCACATGTTAAACAAGTGTAAACATATCCATTTCTCCAACACACACCTCACTACAAAACGCCCCAAACTTTACAGAACAATACACGTGATACATGGCATCTATCCCTTCACAGTCAAACAAAAAAAAAAAAAAACCTGGAGGGACAGGGTTTAGAATTGGTGTTATCTGTTCTTCTAAATACAGTCGATTCTGGGTAATCGGACCACATCGGGATGCGGTCGTTTTGGTCCTAATAACCGGCTGGTCCGATTAAACAAACATGCCCTATGTTACAAGACAGGACATGCTATGTAAC
>JAUZSU010177613.1:0-12746 GCA_034780255.1 Parotocinclus maculicauda | reverse complement strand
TAAAAAACAAGTTCTTACTAAATTCCAGTCAACGTTTGAAGAACTTATCCAGTGTGATCTGACGCGCTTTTGCTGTGTCTAAGTGGAGACTTGTGGCTTTTTTGTAGTAAATGGAAATGTTAGGCAAAGACCTGTAGGTGACAGTAGAGGGCTGGGGAGAAACTCCGGAGTTTTCGGGTAGTGATACCATTGACGAAGAGTTTCTTCACGGATATTACATACTGTACACGTTCTTTAGCCCGATTAAGCAGAATTTTGGTCCAAACAAGGGAATAACATTACACGTATTTAATAGGATTTATTTAGGTACTTTAGAATTTGGTCCGAATAAGCTGCTGGTCCCATTAACCGGTGGTCCTATTAACCGGAATTGACTGTATATGTAAATGATTAAAGGTGTGGTTTGATTAGAAACTGGGTCTATCCACAAAAGATCATAAATAGGGTAAACTTCCATCACTGTCTATAAAAAGGTTCTCAGAGGCTACTTTTTGGTAGCGTATTTCTTGGTGAGAGTTTGTTGACTGCTAAACATGCTTCTACGACACACTTAAAGACATTTTTGCCCAGTTGCCAGACTTTGAGATGGGCACATCATTGGAATTCAGTCGTGCCTGTGGGCAAATGTGTCATAAAGGCATGTCTAGCAGTCAACAATCTCTCACCAAGAAGTATACTACCCAGAAGTGGACCTGAGAACCTTTTTATACCGCAATAGGGGAACCATTTTTGCACAATGAGGCATGGTGAGGTTTGCTGACATTTCTATCTGGGTACTGTAATGAGTGTATATACCGATTACTATTGTTAATCAAATCAGATTAAAAACCTTTCCTTACCTTTCCTTACCTTTATCATACATAAGCATTGT
The DNA here is from genome assembly GCA_034780255.1 of Parotocinclus maculicauda. Taxonomy (NCBI): domain Eukaryota; kingdom Metazoa; phylum Chordata; class Actinopteri; order Siluriformes; family Loricariidae; genus Parotocinclus; species Parotocinclus maculicauda. The sequence goes on along the minus strand of JAUZSU010177613.1, from coordinate 11,875 downwards.
ATTTAATGTGTGCATAATCCATTTCATGTTGTGATTTTCTGAAAAAGAGGTGACATAATAATTATTAATATTTATATAAATAAAATACAAGTTCATAAGACTGGCCCCTGTACATATATTGCTATGTTAAAGTGTTGTTCTTCACTGGCTGCATCCAAACTGAATACACTTTCTAAACTTTACCTAAGATCTTTTGTTGTGTACCATTATTAAATCATAATGATTTGCTGTTGCATATGACATCTTTTTACATTTTGCAGTTACATAGGGTAAATATGTTCTGTATTATGTATATAACAGTGAATATTTACTGCTCTGGGATTTAGCCAAAGAGACAGTAACCAGATGCAGTACTCTCCCTCCCCCCTGTACTCTGGTGATTTCCTCCAGTTTCCCTCTACTTATTAATATTTATATGGTGAACCTGGAATTCTGAATGAAATGAGTTCGACTAGTATCTGATTAAACATCCTACATTAAAAATGTTCTTTAATTGCTTTAATAACGTATTGTTGCCACAACACAACGTATTGTGTGTTGTAACATAGCATAATTCCTAGCTCCATCTGTATAGAATTCAATTAACAATTGTACTATTTCTGACTATTCAGGCCCATCTGTTGTAATATATGGCCAAAAATATGTGGAAACCCGATTTTTAGTCATGCATGTGGAACATCTGCTTGCAGAATCATTTATATTGAAGCAACTATATTTAGTCCTCTAAAGGCTTTTAAATGGGATTTGCTCCCATTCAGACACAAGATCAAAAGTTGTGATATCTGACAATAAGGCCTGCATACAGTTGGCAGCACTTTCACAAAAACAGCAACAACAACTGCAAGTGACCAAGACAGTGTCTCTTACAGTTTAGACTTTTATATAATTGCAAAAGAATGAACCTAATATACTTCATGTTTTGTCTGATCAACTTAATTTCTTTTAATTTCTTTTAAACTTAATTATCAGTTCTTGCATTTGTAGCCTGCAACATATAAAAAAAATGGATTAATAGTAATAAGGTACACAAAATGATGATGTGTTTTCAAACAGGTGATGTTAATAATTGAACCATAATTCAGTACAAAAGCAGTATCCATTAAACTTTTTGAGGAGCAAAGATGAGACAGAATTTCCAGTTTGACAAATTAGTATGTGAGAAAATTACTTAAACTTTTTTTCCCCCTCAAATACGACTTGAAGATATTTGCATATTTCAGTCCTAACCTTTTCTGTTTTGGCTTGTTAAAAAATATACTGCTCACAAAATTAGCAGATATTTAATTAAGGGGTAGTTCATTTTGAAATATTCCTTAATTTTTGTGAGCAGTGTGCATGGACATCCATGAAATCTTTCATCTTGAAAGTTGCTGTAAAAATTTGTGTACTTTTCTACATTAATGATGCCATCACAGGAGTGTAAAATATCTTTGTCAAGGGCACTAGCACATCACCATACTACAGCAAAGCCTGACTTTTGAACTTTTTGCTGGTAAAAGTCAGGGTGGTCCTTTGGTCTGGAGCTGGTTCATCCTAGATACCTCAGAGCAAATGTCTGCCAAAGGAACCCTTGCACATGTGGTTATTTCAGGTGTTGATGAATAATGGTTCTTGATGCAATGCTGTCTTACGGATTGAAAGTCTTAAATCATGCACTGGAAGACATGTACAAAACCTTCCAATCATTCTAAGAGCAATGTTATTACATGTCAGTAATTTTCTTACAAATTTGCTGAAATTAACTGAAAGTTATCTGCCTATATTTGGTCCTAAAACACCAAATCAAGATTACAAAAATAATTCAATTCTTTAGGTGTTGCAGGTTGAAATGCAGAAATGGTTGTTTACAAACAAATTATATTTTTTTCCATACTGTCCCAACTTTTTTAATTTGGAGTTGTAAAACCATGCATCCGTAGAACACTGCATACAATAAAACACTATACTAGAGTAGAGCATTGTCTCCAACTGTTTCAAACAGCTGTACATTGTGTGGAGGTACAACAGTTTAGCATTTCTATATTTTCAGTTATTAGCCATCTGTCTTTACTCAATAATGAAAAACAGCCTGCTATATGTACACATTATTTGTATCAGTTTTATCTTTATTACTGATTAGTTTTAATCTTTGTACTGACAAAAAAACTGGCTTTCCTGTAATATGTCATCATCACTGTTACTTTTGTTGACAACGCATATATCTCTGCCCCCTCATATGAGACATTTACCAAGACACACAACTTCTTCCAAAGATAATGACACAGTTTGGATCAATTTGCAGTGCAGTTTATTAGATAAACACAGACAAATTACAAACACAAAGCCAGGACAATGCATGTTCCAATATGCAAAGCTAAGTGACTCAAGCACACAACAGTTAATCCAATAATGAATCGGAGAAGACAATAGTAATGGTAACCAGATGAAAATGTTCAGTAACTGTGACAGTCAGCACATTTTGGATAGTGTGGTTTATTACAGATTGGTAGTAAACTTTAACAGGGCTAACAAGAACATTAAGAAGCATTAAGGTAAATTTAGCCTTAAGTAAATTAAGTAAACGTAAGTAAACGATTTGAAAAAAAGATTTGAAGTACATTCAGCAGTTATGGTTTTTAGGGTTGTAAGTAGCATTTGGCTGTGTGGAGAATTTAAGGTTGTGGGATATACAGTGGGAAAAATAAGTATTTCTGAAAAATCCAGAAAATCACATTTGTATAGTCTTTCAATAATTAATTTGCATAGTATTGCGTAAAATAAGTATTTGAATGCTAGCTCTCACAGACCTCTTAGTTTTTCTTTAAGAATCCCTTATATTCTGCACTCATTACCTGTATTAATTGTGCCTGTTTGAACTTACATAAAATACACCTGTCCACACACACATAACTGTCTAAGGACACCAGGGACAAAATTGTATACCTGCACAAGGCTGGGAATGGGCTACAGGACAATAGGCAACAGCTTGGTGAGAAGTCAACAACTGTTGGTACAAGTATTATAACATTGAAGAAACACAAGATGACTATCAATCTTCCTCAGTCTGAGGCTCCTTGCAAAGTCTCTGATTCACAAGATGACCTGGTTAAAAATTTGTAGAAAGCTGGGACCACAGTTTCAAAGATGACTGTTAGTAACACACTATACCGTCATGAATTAAAATCCTGCTGGGTGCACAAGGTGCCCCTGCTCACCCCAGCAAATGACCATGCCAGTTTGAAGTTTTTCAATGACCATCTGGATGATCCAGAGAAGGCATGGGAGAAGGTCATGTGGTCAGATGAGACCAAAATAGAGATTTTTGGTATGATACTTCTTACAAAGATTTTTTTTTTAGATTATATTTTTTACAGTGGAAGTGTACCAAAGATAGAAATTCCTTGTTTCTCCATTCTCCATTCTTTGTAGGTGGAAAAACTTGCAAAATATGCAGTGTATCTAATACTTATTTTCCTCACTGTATGTTTGTGAAGGCATACTTAAAGTTATTACAGTATTAGAGTTATTCGAATATTGACTGTCAGGGGTATGTATGGTTATTTCGAGTTAAGGGGCATTTGAGTATGATGCTATCAGTGGGTGGAGGAAATTAGATGCACGGGTCTTGTGTGCTCAGGCCAAGTAATGACAACACTACTCGGGTAGGGTCATGGATAACTGCACACTTTTCTTCATTTAGCTTTTTATAATGGCGTATATAAGATGCATTTAGTGTTAAGTGTATATGTATGTGAGGGTATTATTAAAGGAATTGTCAGTGGGAGTATTTATGGTTAAAGGTTGTGTGTCAGTGGAGATTATTTATGTTTAAAGAGTGTGTTTCTGTGGGTATTTATGATAAAATGGCATGCATCCATTATTTTATTTATGATTAAAGCTATGTATCCATGGATGTTATTTGTGGTATGTATCCTTTGGAGTAATTGTTCTACAGGGGTGTGAGTTTGTGAGTTTATTTTTTAACAGTTAGTGGGAGGATGTTTTGGCTGTAAGTAATATGAGGACAGAAAGACTGCAAGGACGGTTGTATTGTGTACTTTCATTAAAGTATTTGTTTCATTATTGTTTTGTATAGAGAAATTGTATTCAGTTACCTCAAACAGTTTGAGAGCTGAGTAAAGCTGTTTTTTCAAGCCAAAGTAATCACTTTTAAATTGAATCACATTTTGGTAACTGCTGTGAGAAAAATCACATTTTTGCACCTTTTTAATCGATTCATATGTGGCCATGTATGAATTCCTAGACAGCCATTGGGTCCTGTTTTCTCCAACCAAACCCAGAAGTGAGTCAGCCAACTGATGTTTTTTATTATGCCTCCCAACATGAACAATATTTTGTAATCAGAATTTAAGGTAATATTTCTGTTAATTTTTAATTACAACTGATAAATTATGCGATTTGACATGTTAACATTAATGCACAAAAAAGGGATGCACAAACAATTTTAAGTAGGAGTAATAAGTTTTCTCCTCTGTCCAATAGTACCACAACATAAGATGTGACTGCAATGTTTGCCATGTACACAGAGGCTCAGCTTAGTGAAATCATGTTCTTTTGATCAGCTTGCCTGCAACATGATTCATATATGATGTCATTTTTCATGATCATCTTCTGTTCAGAAACAAGCAAATGTTCAGATAAAGCAGCTGTTGGGAGCACCAACCTGGCCACAGGAATGCTGAGCCACCGACGAGGCGCAGAAGTGAGGTTGGTCCTGGAAGTCAGCCCATAGGAATCCCTGCTCCCTTTGGGACAAGCAGGAGATTCCCGGGTGTGGGAGTCCTGTAGGAGTGAGAGCAGAAGATACCAGAACAGCTAGGAAGCCGAGAGTCCAGAAAATGCCTTGGGAGCCGAGAGTCCAGAAAATGCCTTGGGAGCCGAGATTCCAAAAATGCGAAAAACCAAAACGTCCTCAAGGTCATAAGGTCCTAATGGAAAGTCGGAGAGTTGGAAACAGTGTGTGAGTCACGAGTCGGAAACGGAGTTGGAAACAGGAACGGGCATGGTGCGAGCCCTAACACTGTGGAGCAACATATATTGCAGTCATGTTGCACACCACTTAACAGACAACAATCGTAATTGCAGTCATGCAACAGTGTACTCAGTACAACATACAATAAATACACAACATTTGCAAACCAAAATTAAACAGTATTTAAGTGACAATGTTAAATCACTTAGCTGAAAAATATAGTACACTACTGTGTACGTGTTGTTATAATACTGTAAACATGGGTCCAAGTTGGTTGTCACATTCATTGCTGCAACTGATGAATATTGGGTGGCATGACATTACACTGTGCACCGCTGTCAGTTATTGGCACCAGACTATCATTGCTTGTGCGCTTGTTTCCGGCCATGCCGTACCGGCCATCATCCAACCTCTATTGGCAGCTGGACTTTATAGAGCTATCTGCGAAACCCAGGCAGACGTAATACCCTGTGCATTACTACTAACAAGTATCTCTGTTGCTTTGACAATCCTGGTGGTACTGCTTTTGTTCGGTTGATTGATCTTACTCAGGAGCTCCTCCAACTCCATTGTTTGCTATGAAGATTATTCTGATTTCTGAGAAATATATAGCTTTGAACTTAAGAACCAAAAACTTTTCTTATAATGAACCTTATTTGAACGGGCATTTAAGCACTGGAATAGCACTTACATAAGCTGAGAACAGTTCTGGCTTAAAATAACTGGCTGGAAAGTGTGAGCTATACTAAGCTGACTATGCTGCATGTTCATGGCAACCTCTATCTACAAGTATTATTATCAAAAAACAAAAGCTTGTTTGTAGGCATTACGGCGGAAAATGTAATAATAAGACTTGTAAGTAAAATATATATAATAAAACTTAGAATAAAATAAGAAGCATAAACCTGGCATGCCAAGCTTGTACTACATGCTGGGAGCCACACTCTTTGTTAAACACTTGTAAATGCTGTAGTATTAAAAAAAAAAGTTTTGTTCAGCAGGCTACTCAACACACGTGAATATATATTTCTGCAAGTATATTAAATATCCAGCACATCTAATACTGATACAAACATGACATTAATATATCATATAGTACAAAAATTAATTCAGTATAATCATAAAGACAATAATAGCTTACAATAAATAGCAAGTTGAGAATTTCTTCCCTGTTACATGGTGGTGGTGGTGGTGGTGGGGGTTGTCTTCATTAAACCTGTAAGTTTACTGATTGTGACTATAGAGATCTTTTTTTTACATTCCCCCATCTGTTCTCATGAAACTTAACTAACTGCTACTGTTCCGGGTTTATAAACAGATGGTGCTAGTCAGACCAGGACAGTGACATGTGGAAAGATTGTTTACAAATAGAAAATACAATGAAGGGCTTTTTTAGTTGGTGTAAATAGTGTTATTTGCCATTGAATGTTATGGAGAGTGGGACTTTTGTTGAAATTTGAAAGATTAATAAGTAAAAACATTTGATGTTTTGTACAATATTGCTTATTGCATTGATACTAGGGGCCCCATCTCCGATATAAGACCAATATAATAATGCATCTTGTAAGACCAAAGAGTAATAAGGGTGGATAAAAGATATGAAAAGACCTGAATAAACATGCATGATGTATCAAATGTAAGACTCCAGAGGACATCTTGTAAAACTGAAAAATCACAGACTGACCTCTAGCACAAGTGCTAATTCACTTCAAACGCATATACACACAACGTACTGTAGATACAAAATAAATCACCAATACTCATGTTTTCTGACCTTCATTTTCTCCTTGTTTTAGATGTTTTTCTCAGCTTTGTACATACTCAACAGCCCTAATTCCTGCTTGAGAATGGATTTATCTCTTGATAAATAATCGCATTATGCCATGACTCCTGCTTTCAGGCTGCATAATACAATTAGGATTGAAGGTTTCTGAAGCTTTATCTGACTGGACTAGGCTGCAAGTTGTCTTTCTGTGTATATGTCCCTCTATTGTAAACAACTTAGTTAAGGGTTGTCTGTATTTTGCTACAATTTTACCACTTTACAACCTATAAAATAGCCAAGGTATTCAATATGAGTACGTAAAGACAAAATACTATGTGGTAAAGTACAGTTCTATGAAATCTCTCTGAAATCTGTCTAAAATCTGTTAATTGGTTATGTCTGTGTTTAAAATAAATGCTGGAAAAATCTGAAACAATAGAGAATCGATTGCTGAGAGAAGACCCTTCATGAGTTTTATTGCTGCACAAATAGTGCTTTATTAAAGTCTTAAGGTTAGTAAAGGTGAAGGATTATTTTATGCTCTGTTATTTAAAGCCAGTTAGACACCTGGTAAATAAACTGTGTCCTTTGTACAAGTTTTACAAATAATGGGGAGGGGATTTTTATAAACATTGTCTTTTTTTACTTAAATATGCCCTAAATCAGTTTCGATCAAACATGTTTACTTCATGGAAACTTTTAATTCTGGTATAATTATGACCTGAAAATTATTACCAAGTTAGAAATGTAAGGCCCCCTTTTTTGAGTACCTAAATCAATATGTAAGCGTATCTTATTACTGGATCTGATCATTTCTAAGTTCAGTGTGCATATTCACAGCTATATTTAACTATCCGCAGTATACTGGTATAGTTGTTTATTTAGATATGCAGGCATAGCATAAGTGTTTAATCCATATTAAGCAAGAGTCCCTGTTGGTTCTTATATGCTGCTCAGACAAGAACCAATTAATTGTATCCTAGCAACAGGAGTCAATATGTTTCTTAGCAACACCATTGGGTGATATGTAGAAATTGCTTTGAAGAGGCATTTGCAGAACTCATACAAACCACATATTATATATAAGCCACAGCAACAGGCTATTTTGTAAAGACTTTGTAATTATTTGATTATGGCTGGGTTTTATTGTCATGACAGCTTTGGAGTCAGGCCTAAGCTGCATTTTTCTAGCACCTGTGTTAAATCAGCACCTGCAGATTTTTGCATTATGAAGGGAAACATTTAATACACCCCACAGAGTCATTATATTTATTCGCGGATGCAAATACAGAAGTTCCACTCAAATTGCTGAGCATTTAAGCGTTTTCCAAAGCCCAGAGTGCATTAAAAACCTACTTGCCTCAACAGAAATGCCATCTTAGCAAATTGTAAAAATGTTAGCAAGAGAGGACTGACCTAAAGCTAGACCTTCCATATTTATCCATATACATTTATCCAGCACATCTAAAACTGTTACAAACATGGTAGCGTTTTAGAGGTGGAAGTTTGCTATGCTTGACAGTCTGGTAACTTAAACAACCAAGGCACCACTTTCCTTTATAGGCATTGTTTTGATAGATAATCTGACAATTCAGTGTGCAAACTCTTACCATGTCTGAACTTAGACATCCTACAATGTACTGTATAAGGCAAGTGGCTCAGTAAGATAATATGCTCAGTTATGCAGCTATCCAGTAGCATGCTGTTGAATACAACAACTACTTCAAAATAATCTATACCATTTTGACCCAGAAACAAAATTTTAGTTTCTTATAATGCTGTAACGAAAAAAAAATATATAGAGAGCATGTTATACATGCATAAGTGACAGACTGTACACTCATGGCCAAAAGTTTTGAGAATGGCACAAATTTTGGTTTTCACAAAGTTTGTTGACTCAGTTTATTTAGAACCTTTTGTCAGATGTTGATATGGTATAATAAATTACAATTATTTATTCCATACTTTTTATTGACAATAAAAATCTGTACTGGCATAAGCGTCTGTCTGTGCTATACTGCTCGGTGATATATATTGAAGCCTTCAATAGAAGCAAATGGCAGTGCAGATTCTAACATATTGCTAGCATTAATCATACAGACCCTATTTCTCACCCACACACACACCACTTGCTGTGCAGCCAGGTCGGCCAAATACAGGTCATATATTTCTTCTCTATTACTTTGGTTGTGATTTTTTTATAATACATAGTCAGCATGAGTCTGCATTACATTGCACTATAATTCACACTGCATACCAGAGAGGCCAGTGCCAAGTTGTTTGTCCAAAGTTTTTTGTAGAGCATTCAGCATTCCACCAATCATAAACACTACCTATTTTTTATTAAAAAAAAGTGTGGGTGATACATGCTGACACTTTTTCCATGTCAGCTGGTTTGCTGTCTGCATCAGATAGGTTAGAGTGAAATGTGATATCCTGACTGGGGAATGATTGTGTTTAATATTGAGGTTGGAAAATGCTTAAACATGCTATTAAAGATCCTTAAAAGTTGGAGGTATAAATAAATCACTTTTCTAAAAATGATTCAGAATTTTTATTGTATAATTTCAGTGTTCTCATACACTCAGTGTATGTGGTGGGTCTGTGGTGACAGGCGTTATTCTGTTTCATGTTCTCTGTATCTGTCTAGTTTTTAGTTGTTCAACATTGATAACAAATTGAGATTTATGTAACAGTGTTCTTCTAATGTTCTGTGATGGTTAAATAGAAGCACTCAATTATTAATAGAAGACTCCATTATGGTTTTTCACTGTACCAGCTGGAAGAAAGTTAGGGCACCCTCACTTATGTCACTCAAGGCACGTAGTACAAAAAGCTTTTTTTTTTTTCTTTTTGTTCTTCCGTAAAATCAAAGGTACATGACCTTTCTAAATCTAATGCTTGAATTCTAAATATTCTAACAAGCAATAATAATTTGTGACAAGGCAACATGCTTTTTTCTGCTTTGTATTTTGCTCTATTACCATACTTAGTAGCCTTTTCATAATGCTGGTTTACCCTGTGACAAACTCAAGATTAAGAATCCGAAATATAGCCTTTTCTCAAAAGCCTTCTGCTGGAATTCGATATGCTAATGAGCTTGCTGAGAGGTTTAGATTATCATTAGATATTCATGCATAACATACTGGAAGTTGCTGATTTTGAATCTGTGCTTTTCCCGTCTTACTTAATTTATCCCTCTATTTCTTAACAGGTATACGAAAGGGGAACTAATATTGAGCAGTTTGTGACTCGTTTCTTGTTGAAGGAATCAGCCAGTCAAATTCAGTCCCTTCTCAACTCTGTGGAGAGCGCAGTGGATGCCATTGATGAGCAGCATTGCCCTGCAGGGTAAGTTATAGATGTATTATTTTCACATTAGTTCAGTGTAAGCATAAAAGTGTGAAGCATACATACTTGAACCAGAGCTTAGTTGGATCTAAAACAGAATCTTTGTGGCTAAAGACAATACATAGAAATATAGGGTTTTTTTCATGACACAATTGCATATAATGTGCATGACTCCCCCAAACAAAACACAATATCTAATCATATCACACCTTTAATAATTTACATATCTGCCTGAAACATAATTGCATGCCGAATTTCTTAGCACTGCATCGCTTTCATTAATAAAAAGTAAAATAAACTTATTTATTAAAAAAAGAAAACTGAGCATCAGAATAATATCTTGCAGCAAATTACTGTAACAAATGTGGTCCATGTGATATGATTATATATACATATATTGCTTTTATGGCCTACATTGCTAGTTTGTTTGTTTGTTTGTTGTGCATTTTCTATAGAAAGGAGTTCTCTGTTGAGCCACATAATTTCGAAAACATTTTAAATTCATACTTACAATTCAATATCAAGATACTTAAAGGGTCTCAGTAATTTGTAAACCAATTATATGAATAGTTTTTTTGTTTTTTACCAAAGGACATCACCATTTATTTGCAGGTCATTGTGACTGTAAATGGGTAGGTGATCTGGTACATGCAGATGTTGAACATTATCTATGAGGTATCACTAGAATTGGTTGTTGGAGGACAAAATGTGCTGATATCAGTTGTACCAGTGCATGTTATGTTGCACAATTTACCAGTTAGTCAGAAAGTTGCCTTTTAGAGCTTATGGTAAAATGTGTGGATAGATAATTATGTTATGCCTGATCCTCCTGATTTCAAACATACTCGTATTGTGAAATTAAGAGATGAATTGTTACTCCAAAGCTTTACAAAACTTAACCAAGATTTTACTGGTAAGTTTTAAGGTAAGTTGTAGTTAATAATGGTTATTGTGTAGTTAAACATAATTCTAGTATTCAAAGTAGTATTCAAATGTATAACTTGATTGCATTACAAATTCAATTAAATTACATCAATTACAAAATGTCATTAACTGCTGCATATGCAATTTTACTATGAATATGCAGGTTTTAACAAAGTATACAACACTATTTATTCCTCATACAATATTAGTTCATGATTCCCGATTGTCAAACACTTTATAAAACATCAGTAAAATACATGTTCATTTTGACATAGCATTGCTCATCTTACATTTGTGTAAACCGAGAAGCTTTGCAGCAGCTTCTCTAGCCAAATTGGCTTCAGCTGAATTTACAAGCATAGCAACATAGTTTTTGTCCTTAAATTACAAGCTTTCTTTTAACCATAGTTTAACTACTACATAGCAGTAGTAGTAATAATAATAATAATAATAATAATAAAAAATAGGTTACACTTATATAGCGCCTTTCACAGAACCCAAGGTCGCTTTACAGTATATAGTTTACATATACAAGAAAATATTACACACTGCCAGAAGTGGAAGAAGAGGAGAAGTAAAGTGAGTACAGAGTCGTAAGGGAATTACAGTAGTCCAGCCGAGATAATAGGGGGAGGACAATAGGGGGCGGATACAGGATATGTTACAGAGATTGAAAAATGCACTTCTAGTCAGAGATTTAATGTGTGGTTCAAAGCACAGCAGGGGGTCAAATAGAACACCAAGACTGCGAACATTGACTGAAGATAAAATAAAAATGTTATTTATGAAAATAACAGACTTGGAAATAGAATCAACAGTTGTTATTGTTGGGCGTCCTGGAGATCTAGCAAGGCAATCCTTGG
>JAUZSU010177602.1:0-12748 GCA_034780255.1 Parotocinclus maculicauda | reverse complement strand
TGACTTCGAGGCTCGAGATTGTGACATAATTTCGATCGATTTCGATTAAATATCGAAATCGTGACACCCCTAGTTTCCAGACTCATGCTTGGTTTGACCATTTGCCAGATTCTATAGGCGATCCATCAGTGAAAGTTATTCTGCGAGTTGCCATGCATAAATGCAGCCCAGCGGGAAAAAATCAAATTATACACATTACAAATGTAATATACCATAATATTGTAATGTAATATAATATTCCGAAAGTTTAAGTTTCTAAATATATCAGCCACCTTGCCAACTGCTGTTAAGCTGTAAGATTTGTTTGGATAAACTCTTTTAAGCGACTTTTGAATTTCCAAGTAGAAGAACTGTGCTTCGTAGAAGACAGCAGGGATGCACCTTCTGTGCACATGCGCTTAAAACAGTCACAACATTTTCATTTTAACAAAGCTTATTTGGTGGATTTGGAAAACTAAAACACTATGTGAGGTTCATTTATCAAGTCAAATGGTGCCATGGAAATGTCTTCATTAGAAGCTACTGTGTATGACATATAAATCATATCAAAATAAAATATTATATATAATTTGAACCACCCATGCGCAGTCCCTGTGTTTATAAACAGTTGTTCTATTTTTTATTGTTAAATAAAGTTGTTCGTTATAATACCCTTGGGTAGCCCGATGACTCGGTGAGGAGCACCACTGCTACACAGGAAAAAGGTCCTGTGTCTTATCCCAAGGTGGAGTGGCCTGGGTCCTTTTGTTGTGAAGTTTGCGTGTTCTCCCTGCATCCACGTGGATTTACTCCGCGTACGCATAGTCGAAAGACATGCATTAGGTTAATTAATCACACCAAAATTGGCCCAACCCAACTGTACATATATGACTAGTCTTAAGCTAACCTTGGGTGTGTTGCTAAAATGCCACTGATGCATATAGCGATATTAACTAAATAAATAAACAATCATTATACCCTTTGTTTACTTTGCAAGCAGATTTATACAGCCTAGCCGATAGAACCAATGGCATTCAAAGTTTTATTGAGCCCAATTACCTTTACCAAATGTATGTGTATTTAATTCAAAAGTTAAATGAAGTAGGCCTGAAGGCTTTATTATCCTGTGTTGCTCAGTCACTTTATTTGTATAAATTATGTCTTTTTCTGGAGTGCAGTGCCTTAAATTAGCCTTTCTAGTTATAAAACATGAGACAATTATATAACTTGTCAGGAGCTGCTTTTGGGTAAGAGGTAACTGCGGACTTTAGCTATTAAAAATGTTAAATACCTTGGTGACTTTTACTGTTTCTGAAGCAAGCACTACTAGTGTTTCCCAGTGATGCATGTAATCCATGATTGTTTGTCCGCCCATAGACGTCAAAGATCAGGTGTGCTATATTGTCAAATGCCCTTGCCTACTTAATTTCTCAAAACTATAATATATTGTGTCCAGATGACAAACTTTAAGAGGGGGTGCATTTTTAATGAGTCCACCATACAGGCTGTTCTGACCTAGCTGTTGGGAGCAGTGGGTCAGTGGATCTTTGCTGTGGAGTGACATACTGACCCAGCTACTGGTGTAATGATCTGAGGATCTACTGGCCTAGATTTAACATCTGTGTTGCAACGTGCCATAGGATACCATATGGGACCTGTTCCAATCCATCTCCAATCTTAACTTTATCTTATTTTGTATCCAGGCTAGAGGCAGCCTAACAGGGTGACAAGAGCCACCTTTCAATTGTACAGTTTTTGACAAAGAAAAACTTTTCACTCTAATATTGTAATCACCTAAGTATGTCATCATAACTCCTTTTTGGCGAGTTTGCTGATATTTTGCTCAACGAGTGTACAAAAATTTATTTTTTGGGTACAGTTATGTTTTTAAATCCGCATAGATATTGTTAGAACCATGATCAATGTAGCGGGATTGTTTTGTATTTGGGATGAATTGAAAAATAAATAGTGTTTAAAAACCCCTCTCAGGACTGACTGCTAATACAAATATACAGGATATATTTTTTCTTTTCTTAAACAACAAATAAAATTGCTTTTGCCTATTTATTTACCCCTGCTTTTGTTATTTATGGCTGAAGCATTGTTGTGATGTTTTATTTCCATCTGTCTGGTTTTATACCGATTTTGGGTTTCTATCTTATTTAAAATGTAGATATTTTAATCTGCATTTATGTAAACTTGTTTTTGCTCATCTTTAGTCTTTTGTAAATATTTTCACTAGTAAGGCTTATAATCCTGGAGCTGCTGACTGCACATGTTTACCCAGAGAGAACTCTAAACTTTTAATTTATTGAAAAAAGTCCTTTAACAAAGCCACAGTCACCACAGTTGTTTAAAGCTTTGAATTGAATACACTTTGCCAACTCAGCAGTACTTCAGTATTCTCCTGCAATCCGTGATTACACTGAACAATCAGAGACACTCTTTAATACTTTTTTAATCATTGGCCATAAGGTTGGCAGTCCAAGTCCTGGCTCTGTCAAAACTGTCACTGTTGTGCCCTTGAGTAACACTCTTAACCATTGTTTGCCTAAATTGGATCTGTAGATTTAGGTAACCCGCTCTGAATAAAGGTGTCTGCTAAATTATATATGCAAGTCCTGGGCTTGTATGTCTGTCTGGGTTCACCTCACTAGGGAATTCCCCCTTTGTTTGGGTCTCTGGAGTTCCTGACTTTGCAAGGATTGGATCTTTATAAGCAATTTCGGATGTTAGTTACGGATCTGAATGTTTAATTGGTTGCCATAAATGTATTCGTCATAGCTTGTGTTTTTTTCTAAGCTTCTCTAATGTTGAAGAATTGCTAACTAAAATTGGCCGCAAATTTTATCCTCAAATATGTGTATATGCTTGTGTTTAACCAGGAAAAGTTTATTAATTTGTCATCTTCTTATATTATCATTATGCGAGTTGATTACTGTAAATTTCTGATTATATGTCTGAAGAGGCTTTTTTTATTTGACCCAGTTGTTCCACTGAATTGAATTATAGTGTGTGAGTGCAATGGGTCTTGTTCTAATAAGCATATACTGCTTATTGCGGAGTAAACCCTCGCAGACACGGGAGGGCATGCAGGCTCAAGGGACCTAGGCCACTCCACCCTGGAATTGCAGCCGTGATCATCTTGCTGTGAAGCAGCTGTGCTACCCATCTAGCTACTGTGGTGCCCTCAAAAATAAATAATGTGAGTAAATATTGTTGGTTAGCAGTATGTACTTTGTGGGTGTATCCACACACAGAAACATGCACATTGGCAAGCACACAGCATGAATACTAATGGTGGCAATTGCAGGCGCTGAATAAACAAACAATAACAGTAAACAAACGATAACAATAAACCTATGTCCTACTTGGAATTATAGGGTACAACATGTGGCCTTTAATTATGGGATGTAGCAAACAAAGTGGCAAAATGTATGGGCAGGTTCTCTGATATAAAGGCACTGACCAGAGTGGCCTCGATTGAACAATTCATTTTTCAGTTAATATAATTTCTGAACAAATGTTTGCAACTCAAAGTTAAGAAAAATAGATTCAATTAAGATTTGCCAGAATACGGGTGTGGGATAAAGCAGGTTCTCAAACTAAGGCCTGCTAAATATAAGTTACTGTCCAAGAATGGATGACATAAGAGGACATTAAAATCACTGTAATCCCTCGTGACCACTTAATTCAACCTAAAGAGATCCAGAGACCATGTCATTAGCGCTGTCATCATTATCAACTGTCCCTTGTTCTTTGCCAGCCTTCCATTGTGGTGTTGTTTTACAGTGCGGCTCCCAGCTGAGAAACTCATGATGAGATTAGGCAGCTGTCCTGCACCTGACGCGGGTGATCATTCTGAGAGCAACGTGAGGTCGTGGCTTAGACCATAATGGCACATACCAATGTGCTGCTGGAAGGAACCTTTCAAAGACGCCAGGGAACGGCCTTTGATGTGGCTGCTTGAAAACTGCTGAGCTGAACAGCTCTCAAACCAGAGCTCTATTCTTATCTTAAGTTCTAAGTTAAGGCCTGAAGGTTAAGAATGGATTTTACACGGAGTCATATTACACAAGCACTTCAGTTCTTTATTATGTCAGCCTTCAGGTGGTTGCACAGCTGCAGTGGTACAGAGTCTGATGGTTGCTCTGGTCTGGATGCGTAGTTTAGCGTGTTCTTTCTGTCTTTGATTTCCACTGCTTACTTTACCAATAGGTGGTTTGCACTTAGTTAAGTATGTGTTGGACTGGTGTTTGGTCCAACGTGTATTCCAAACCTTCACCCAGTGTTTCCAACACCCCCACACATCTACCTTATTACTTTTTATTATCCCATGTCTCATTGGATCTTCATAAGCAATTTCGGATGTTAGTTACGTATCTGAATGTTTAATTGTTTGCCATAAATATATGTATAAACCTTCTCAGCAAGAAGGTCTGGGTTCAATCCCAGGGTGGAGCGGCCTGGGTCCTTTCTGTGTGGAGTCTGCATGTCCTTCCCGTGTCTGCGTGGGTTTTCCTCCCACAGTCAAAAGACATGTGTGAAAGGCTAATTGGTGTCTCTAAAAGTGGCCCTTAGTGTGTGACTGTGTGCATGACTGTGTGTGTGTGCCCTACGATGGATTGGCGCCCCATCTAGGGTTGTTTTTGCCCTTGCACCCAAAGTTGCCAGTTGGGCACCGGCTGCCCTGTAACCCCGTGTGGATTGAGCAGAAGATGAATGAATGAATGAATGAATGGTTAAATTTTTGGATGGAGTTCACTCTATTTTTATTAATTCCTATGAAAAAATTTATAATTCATTCCTGTACATTCGAAACCCAGCACACATTCAATCACATTAATGTAATACAGTGGCAGTGCAGACCTTCTGATTGGCTACAGATAAGTCCGTTGATGCAGTGAACAGTATTTCAACTCATCGCAGTTCTGAACAGCTGAATCAAATTTCCACCCACCAGACGTCTGCAATTAAGCCAGTGCGACATTTCATTGTTTGTGTGACATTGTCTTGTGCTCTCACATGTAATCTCACTGTTGCTCACTGAACTATGTTTAGGTTTTTTTTTGCTTTTGGTCTCTTTCTTTTCTGAGTGTATGCTCATTTCTTAGGGTTTATGTTTTGCATTAAACTTGAACCATGTAGCTTTCTACTCTGACCTTGTAAAGCAGTGCTTCTTTATTCAGAGAGATGTACCTGCCAAGTACTTCCACTTTGTGCCGGTTTCGCCAGGGTATTAATCTTGCTTTTTTTTTTGTAGAGGCTCCTCTCTAGACCTAGTTTGTCTTTACTGGAATGTGTTTTCTTTCCTACATTTTAGTAGCTGACTGACTTCCTCACAAGATCGTTTGTTGTTTCTCATTTTGCTTTCTTCATTCCCCTCATGCTATAGTCCTCAAAAATGCCTACGGCAATAATCCTAGCCCTCCTGCCTGTGCTTTCCAGAATTGTCAGGGCTTTGCCTCTGTAAAGAAGATGTATGTCACAATACAATCAACCATAACAATTAATCACCGATTGAAGCAAAAGTGGAGAGTTAAGGTAGAAATACGGTGCTATTCACCTTTGGCTATGATTTGGCAATGAGGTTTTGGTGTTAAATACTCCATGTCTTATAGTGAGAGTGTGAATAGCTGAAGCGCAGATAGCAAGGTTTGTATGTTTATTCTTATTCAGTATTAGCTACAAAGCTATTACTATTACAATTCAGCTCAATAATTTTACTTACTTTGGATGGAGCTTTGATCTCTAATGTGTGAAAGATCACAATGAGAAGCTGGCTTATTATTATGTTCTGGTTGAGGAAACACAATGTGTTCGTTATATATCATCCTGCAGGCTTTAGTGTGCTGAATTAATTTACACTATCTGCCCCAGAGATCATGATGTCGGGAGAAGTATCTATAACAATGTGTTTTTCTCCGCTGATGGCATTCAATGAAGCTCAGTGCTCCATAAATATGTAATCCTGACAAGCGGATGTCTCTGATGTAGATCCTCCCAGTTCTTCAAAGTTAGAAGTTTATAAAGAGCATGTTTGAATAGCATGAAATGAACTACCCTAGAATGCTCGCCATTTCTCTTTTTCTTGGCTGTTGAAGCAAGAGACTCGCTCTGCTGCAGTAGATCAAACCCAGGGCAGAGTGTCACTTCAGAATCACCCCGCTTCCCTTAATCGATCTGACTGGATTGAATTTTCACTAGAAATACCTTGTCTGTAGTGTCATTATTTCCTTCTAGCTTTCTCACTAGACCGTTTTACATTTATTTGAAAGCACATTTGTGAATAGGTTTTTAGACAATGTGTTTTATAGCTTTTTGTCTCTTCTTAGCTTTCCAAATTATTCATTCACCTTCAGCTATAAGAAGTAATTTGTCAATCTCTCTCTCTCTGTCTGTCTGTCTGTGGGTCTGACTGTATCTGTTGGTTGGAACATTTAAAAAATTCTGATAATAAAATGGATCGGCCACTGATCATTATTGGCCGATTTCCGTGACAAAGCATGCTATTGCATATGCCAATCACTGCCTTTCATTGTCTATCACAAAAAACGATCATCTGTACTTTGCAGCCCGTAGATGCCCTGTGTGCAGTATTGTGTCCCCGGCCCTTACTTTTGCACTGCACGGGCGCGTGGCGACAACTCATAAACCAAAATGTCTGTGGAACTTTTACACGGTCTGTGAGAGTGATGTAAAATTTGCATCCTGCAACACGTGCAACGAAAAAATACCTTGCGGGAGTGTTCAGAAAATCTGTGCTACCTTATCAGATCATATTTTTAGACTCGAATCGTGCTACCGAATCAAGCATTTATAGACAAACTGGCAGTTAATTTCTGGGAAGATAATACACTACAATTTTTACAATGTAAAACACCTTATAGACTAAATTATCTCTTTTTTAATACAGGCCCATAATGGAAATAGAGTGTGAGTTGTTTTCTTTGGTAAACATGAAGGAGACAAGCATCCATCATCACACTATATAATATTTTTAAACATTTACTATGCTTGGATATGCATTGAAAAAATACAAAATATTTGGCAATTATGACCTAAAACAGTGCAGCTTATCTATTATGCCTACTACGATACTAACTGTTTAATCCAAAAGACACACTCGCAAGTAGCATGAAATTATGGGTGTGGTCGCTAAATATCAGTATGCTGACGTGAAAGTGATGTGTTTGCCCTGTAGCACTAGGTAGGACAGTGTGATGGCAAGGATGGATTTTTAGGACAGGAGAGCACATTAAAATGCTTAAACACAACTCATTTAATACTTAATTTAAAAAACAAACACTTGGTGGAGTATAGTGAGTTTTCAAGGCTCGCTTCAGAGAATAAAAAGAAGGCATTTGGATGAGCAATAGTCAGACTATTTAGCCTGTTGAGAACCTTAATGTTTCAATATGTTAAAGATATTGTAACTGATAGCAGGCGCATTTTGTGTTTTTCAGTTGTCCGCCTGAATAGTTGTGCTTGCAAGTATTTTGTATTTTTGTGTAGTCAGTAAAACTATGTTTTTGTCTAAGGTAATTTTATTGTCCTCTTTTTCCAGGTCACGTAGCCAGTAGCACTCATCATAACTAAACTGAAACATTTACAGCCATTCGATGTAATCGGCACTCATGGGTGATCGGTATCGAAATCTGCAGCATAAAACATGATCGGAGCATCCCTAATTTTCTATCTAGATGTCTGTTTTTAACCATCAGTCTGACTGTATAACTGACTTTCAAAATATGAAAATTATTTTAATCTCTCTGTGTCTGTTTATCTACTTGGATTCCCATCATATGTCCATCGACATCTGTTTCCACTGTCACAGAGGTTAATGCTGTATGTTCTGCCCTGGCAGCAGATGAGTGGAGTTTGTATGTTCTCCCTGTGTCTCTGTGGGTTTTATCCAGGTATTCTGGTTTCCTCCCACATTGCAAATATACTGTATGTGTTAGTTCAGTCAGTGTCTCTGAAATATGCTACTGTGAATGTGTGTGTGTGTAGACTGGCACCATGTCTAGGGTTGGTTCCCACCTTATGCCCTGCGCTGCTCATTAGACCTCAACACCTCAGCAACCCTGATTTGGATTAATCAGGTATGGATTTATCAGCATGCACCACAATGCATCTATACTTATACCTGACCATAATTTGATCCCAAACAGATCCTGGATGCAACACTAAAGATATTACAGTTCCAGTCCATAGCAGTCCAGGTTACTCATTCATGACACCACTGCAAACAAGGGGCAATAATAGCTGGGCATAATTTTTTTCTGCTAAGCACTTGGATATGGTCTGGACAGAGACAGAAATGTGTAATGCAGGTGCCACTTTTGCCAGTGTGACCATCCATCCGTCTATCTATCTATCTATCTATCTATCTATCTATCTATCTATCTATCTATCTATCTATCTATCTGTCCATTCGTCCGTCTGTCCGTCCATCCATCCATCCGTCCATCCATTCATCCATCCATCCGTCCATCCATGTATCTATCTGGCTTTCTGTCTGCCTGTATACCTATCTGATTGTCTGTTTCTTCGTCTGTCTGTCTATTTGTTTGCATTTCTTATTACCTGTCTGGCTTGTTTCGGATTTGCCCCATATTACAATTCAATTGTTGTCTGGCAGGAACCTTTTATATGAGGCCGGTGCTGTCAAAACCATCTAGCCTATTAGTATAAAGAAATCTGTCATCATCCAATCTATTCTGTTTTATGTGATGAAATCTGAAGTTGCTGTATCTGCCAACATTTCCCTGCTATAAACACAGGCACAAGGTCCTGAAATATATTACTGCCAAGATTTAAAGTCTGGAAGCTAAACCATTCCATGTGGTGTACAAGAAAAATTAACTAGTCTATCCAACAAATCATTATGTAAATAAGTAAACAATGAAACACTATTATTAGTCTCAAAGTCCATCACATTTTTTTCAATGGCAGTGTATCCCAATGTAGGCTGAAACCTAAACAGCTTTTTACTTTTTTAATCTGTACAAAACATAGGGCGCAACATAATCACTCATTCACCTTGCATAGTGCGCTTTATAGGCCGCAAGATTTTAAGATTAAAATAAAGCTAAGCAACTAATTTTACCCCCACTTAACCTGTCATATGGGCGAGTCTGGATACTAACCCTGAGTTCAGTTGGCAGCTGACTGGTTTTTCCTAACTTTATTTCGGATTGTATCTCTCTTACAGGTGTTTGGAAATGTATCTACATGTATAAAATCAAGATTTTGTTTGATTATTTTATTGTTATTGTACATATCATATTTAGGTATGAAATGTTTAAAATGTGTTATGGTATCACAAATTACTTACAAATATCAAAGGGTAGTGGTGGCTTTAGGTGACTGCATTTTAGTAATTGCATTTTAGCTTTACAAAATGGCGTGCTAACATAATTTCAGTGATTATCTCATTAGCTGAGGAGAAAAAAATACAGAGGACAATACAGCTGATATCACTCTGTCATGCTGATTAGTAGAGCAGACGGGTTGCTTTAAAAGGTGGTGGTTTTAAGCTTTCTTCTTTTGGTTACTTTCAAGAAAACATGTGCGGTCATCATTGCATTGCATCAAAAGTAATAGCAACCTGATCAACCATTTATCTAATCATTTAGAATTCTAAGAAGAGTGGTTCAATTGCAGTGAAGAAGGCTTCAGGGTGCCCAAAAATGCATGTGATGAAGTAGAATTTCAACTTGCTTTTTCATGCACAAACCACTCTTATCAGTAAACACAAACAGACGACACACTTCAAGCTTAAAATACACTTGGGTCTTTACAGCTCAGTGTAATGCTCATCTTAAGCTGCCATGCTTGGAAAATGCATCAGCAGTACTCAGCTCAGAACACATATCAGGCCATAAAGTAAATAGTATCCGACTTATGCTGGAGTTAGCAGAAGTACATTCTGTCTTCTCTTCCCTCCCTGTATTCAGTGATGGCTAGCTGTGTCCAATTTTCAACTTTTCCTCCAGAAATACTGGCAAGTTAAATGATACGAAGGTCTAACATACCTATTCTAGGAGGATGATGATGAGTAATTGTGTAATGATATAGCTGTCATTCATATATTATGGGTCTTATGCCTGTTCTGGACAGACAGGTCATAAGTCAGGAATACACCTTGTAGAGGATGCACATTCATCACAGTACATAACACATTCATTCACACCTAGGGACAAATAAATGTAGCCAGCATGCTTATTAAAGGCTTTTGGAAGGTGGGAAGAAAACATCTAGAGGAAAACCACATGAATATACCAAGAACATGCTGATCCTCACACTGACAATGTAATGTCATACTTTTTGACAAAAAATCAGCAGAAAAATTGCATTTGCATCAAAACCAAATAAACAATTGCTTTTATTAGATTATTTAATGCAGACTATTTTATCAGAAGAGGTGGTCCTTCAAGTGAGGATGGCAATGTTTTGTTTTCACAAAGTTTGCTGCATGGTTTTATGGTGGCAATTTGTACTAACTCTAGATGTGAAGAGTGTTCATATAAATTAATTGCCCGCCATTAAAATGACCTAAGCACAAAAATGAACCCTACAAACATAATTTCAGTGATTATCTCGTTAGCTGAGGAGAAAATATTCCAGAGGACAAGACAGCTGATATCACTCTGTCATGCTGATTAGTAGAGCAGACGGGTTGCTCTAAAAGGGTAGTGGTTTTAAGCTTTCTCCTCTTGGTTACCTCCAAGAAAACACGTGCGGTCATCATTACATTGTATCAAAAGTGATAGCAACCTGATCAACCATTTATCTAATCATTTAGAACTCCAAGAAGAGCAGTTCTATTGCAGTGAAGAAGGCTTCAGAGTGTCCAAATAAGTCAAGTAAAGGTCACCGATTTGCAGTTTTCTCATGAGTGGCAGAGTGCAGGTGTGAGTACATTTGACCGTGCAGTGAGACAGAGAGTTTCGTAGGACTGTTTGGTGTCAAGAAGGGAAAAGAAAAAGCCACTTCCCTCCAATAGAAAAACAGCAAGGACAGACTGACATTCTGTATTGGGCTTGGATGGTGGAGGACTGGCATAAAGTTATCCTCTCTGATGAAGCCCCTTTCAGACTGTTTGGGACATCTGGAAAGATGTTTGTCCTGAGAAGAAAAAGTAAGCGCTACCATGAATCCTGTGTCAGGCCAACAATAAAGCACCCTGAGACCATTCATGTGTGGGGTTGCTTCTCATCTAGGGAAGTGGGATCACTCAAAACTTTACCCAAGAACACTGCTATGAATAAAAAATGGTTTCAAAGCATCCTTCAAAAGCAACTTCTCCCAACGATCCAGGAACAATTTGGAGATTAACAATGCGCTTTCCAGCATGATGGAGCACCATGTTACATTCAGAAGTGATAACCAAGTGGCTTAGTGAACAAAACATTGAAATGTTGGGTCGATGGCCAGGAAACTCCCCAGATCTTAATCCCATTGAGATCCTGTGGTCAATCCTCAAAAAATGGTGGACAGACAAAAACTTGTTCGTCAACTGTGGTCAACCCCAAGCATTGATTAGACAAGAAAGGAAAACTTTTGGCCACAACTGTAGATTCAAAATCTTTGATCCTCTAACTTACAGTACGGAACAAAAGGTTTTGGCCACCATTAGAGTTGTTGTTTTAGCAGTGGTATAATGACCATGTATAACTATTCGACTCAAAAAATAGATTTGTCACTAATTATATTAATTCTACTAATCTTCATTCCAGTTTTTGAAAGCCTTGGCATATCTTATTCTTTATGCCCTGTCTCTCTTTCGAAAAAGTGATTTCTTGGCTGCTACCCTTCCAAAAACACCCTTCTTGGTCAAGCGTCTTCAAACTGTAAAAGGGTCAACTTGGAATTGTGATGAAGCTGTCAGATATTATATGTCTGTTATTACTCAAGTGTAATGAAAATTCACAAAAAATACTTGCTACTGTAACTTATAGAAGCTGTTTATTTTAATCTGATTATTTTAATACTACATACAAATGTTTGTGGATGTATTCTAGTAAAGAGATTGAGAAATAATTATATATGGTCATCATATTGTTGCTAAAACAATGGTATGCTCAAGAAATGTTTGGCTGGTGTGATGCTCCTCATAAGCACAGAGATGATGATGAGCAGGTCTTACATCTCAAGGAAATTAGATGTGCTGAATTGTTGCTGAGCTGTGCTTGGATCTCAGTACAGTTGAAGATTAGTTTCTATTTTGTGGCAGTGAGCTAAGGCACAATGTGGGAGAAGCAAAAATGTGCGTCTTTGCAATGCAGCCTGCCAGCGTAAAATGCACTTGCTTCTCTCATTCCTGTTAATACTTCACAGTTTCTGCGTACTTCTCAGTTCCCAGTTATTTTCATTGATACCTGCACACCAAATAAGACAGTTTTTTATTCCAGAATGTGTTTGTAAAAGAAAAAGAGGGAGAAAGTGAGAAAGTGAGAGAGAGAGAATGGTGGGCAGTACAGTATATCATATGGTGTTGGGAAAACATCCAGATCGCATAACATGCAAAATATGTCTATATATGCAATCTCTGTGTGTTTCACCCAAGGTTAAACACTATAATATACAAAGCGGATTCCCAAAAAGTTGGGACACTGAACAAACCTATAAAGAACATTTGGTGCATCATAAAGAGGAAGGTGCGACAAAGAAAGACCAAGACCATTGAACAGTTAGATGCCTGTATTAGACATGAATGGGAGAGCATTCCTATTTCTAAACTTGAGAAACTGGTCTCCTCTGT
>JAUZSU010177591.1:0-12748 GCA_034780255.1 Parotocinclus maculicauda | reverse complement strand
CACTAATTAACACACACTAAGATATAAATAATATGCACACATTAATATCTAAAGTGTGTTAATTAGTGTGTTTCTGAAATAGCAGAGCTCAGTACTTAGAATGTCTACAAAATCTATAAAATGATCTAAGTAAAATGATAGTCATATTGGCTAGATTGTGCTAAGAAAAGCATACATGACACTTGCATAGTAAACCTTTATTTTTTAAATAAGGGTCCTCTAAGCTTAACAACCCCAGTAGTATTTCTTTTAAAATATATTTCCATTAATTGGCAGACAGAAAGTGACCATAGCAGCAAATTGTCTACATTCATTAAATGTACATCATGTTGTGTTTCTTTCATCATTTATCACTGTCCCTATCTGACATTTAGCTGATTAAGCAGTATGGGAAAGCCTCCTTAAATCATGTATTCTAAACATTTATAGGGATATAATGTCACTTTTTTTAATTTTCCTACAAAATAGAGCCTGGGAGCATTGTAGCCCTGGCCTTAGATGGGCGCACAACTCAGAGAATGCATATTATAATGTGAACTTGCAAAAGAGCAGCTCTATAGCCATGAGGGGCAGGTGGACATAAGGACCATTGGGTTCACGATTAATTTTCAAAATTATCCAACCATCACCTGTTAATTGAGCCAGATACTCTGTGCTCTTCTGATTTGATTCTGTGAATGAAGGATAACCCTGGAGGATATCCTCATAGAGAATGACACAGTGCAAAGTTAAATAGCTAATGTGTTGTACGGCATGCAAGATGTAACACATGAAACACATCTCTGGAGATTTGATCAAGACTTCAGTCTCTGTGTGAATGCCTTACCCATGTCAGCCTGGGTTTTCTCTGGTGTTCTCCCACATTCTATAAACATGCATTGAGTTTATTGGTCACTCTAAATTGCCCTCAGTGTTTGTGCCAGACTATTATCATTAGAGCCATTGAGATGATGGTTACATGCAGACTGTTCTTGTAAAGTTTGCTCTTTTTCTACATTTTTGTAGTAGTCACTTTATTAGGTACACCTGCTTGTTTCAACACTTATTGTGCATGGTATAAGTTTTACTTACTATATGGAAGCACTTTATAGTTGTACTATTTTAGACTGTAGGTCAGGACCCCCACAAGACCACCACAAACCGTGTGCTATTTGGGAGGTGGATTATTCTCAGCACTGCAGTGATGGTATATTGTGCTAAATTATGACCCTTCCATTAGCTCGGTACAGAAAGCTGAAATACTCTGCCCAAGTGATGTTTTTCCACTGTTTATTGATCCAATTTTTGTACTCTTTTTCCCAATGGACTTTTGCCTTTTTGTTTACATCCACAGGATACATTTTCTTTACATGTGTTTCCTTTTTACACCATTCTTAGTTTACTCTCGATACAGTTCTATGAGGAAGTTTTGAATTCAGGCTTTGGCTAGTCTGGCACTGATGATCATGCCAGTAAGTGTATACTACACACTGAATCCAAGTCACATTTGGAGGGCTCTTTTGGAACGGCTTAATGCAGACAATTCAAATCGTGATGACATCTTGTCCCACAATCACTTAGACAAGTTTTTTTAAACTACAGTGTTTGTAACGTTGTAAAGATAGCTTAATGAAGACAATTAGCAAAAGCATCCAAATATATTTTATTCTGTCCTCTATTAAGTACAAATGTATCAATTTTAAATCACTTTTTAAATCAAAGGAAATTATTAATAATAATAATAATAATAATAATAATGTTCCAGTCTTTTACTTCAGAATATGGAAATTGTCAAACCTGTGCTCATCTCAGATCACAGCGTGTCTTGCTTGTCAGAGACTAGATGTGACATCAGACCAAGTAGACATAAAGCTAGTGTTCCACTTTTAAGTAGCACCCTCTGATGTTGGAAATATTAAAAGTGCGACAAGTTACCCATGTGACGAGATGCCCTCCTCTCATGGTTGGGTGAAAATAACTCCCCACAGTCATGCACCACAATCTATTTGAAAGCCTTCCCAGAAGAGCGGATTTGATGTCTTCTTGAAATCCTGACATTGAAATCTCCAGAGATACAGCAAGGGAGAAAGTGAGCCATGTAACTAAAGTTGAAGAGTGCTTTTGTTGGTCATGCAGCATTATACCTAGTAGACATACTACAGTATACTATACTATACTATTATACTACACTAGAATTGCAGTACTGCAATTACATTGCATGAAGGTGCACTGATAAGGCTAAGACATGACATGTTTTATTCCAAGAATTATTGACAAGTTGAAGATCCCAGAATCCCATTGTCTCAAAGAAAATTACAAAAATCTAGCATGCTTTCACAGGACTTATTTGTGGACTGTTTTTTTGCCAAAAGTAAATAATAAGGTGAAAGATGACAGATTAAGTGTTAAGCTCTATTTTCAATCATTCATCATCTTCTGCTTAATCCACATGGGGTCGTGGACCACCCGGTACCCACCTGGCAACTCTGGGCGCAAGGGCAGGAACAACCCTAGATGGGGCACCAATCCATCGTAGGGCACACACACAATCACATACACATTTATACACTAAGGGCTACTTTAGAAAGACCAATTAACCTAACACACATGTCTTTGGAATATGGGAGAAAACTGGAGTACCCAGAGTAAACCCATGCAGACACGGGGAGGACCTGCAGACTCCATACAGAAAGGACCCAGGCCGCACCACCCTGGGATTGAACCCGGGACCTACTTGCTGTGAGACAGCGGTGCTACCCACCGAGCCACCATGCAACCAGCTCTATTTTCATTCATTCATTTTCTTATCTGCTTAATCCTGGTCAGAGTTGAATAAACGGTTCCTAGCTGTCAGCATAGGGCACAAGGCAGGAACGACCCTATGCATTATGAAAACAACCTTACACTCATACACATAATCACACACTGAGGTTTTCATTCTCAGAAATGTTATCTGAACAGGCTGTATGCCTATTCTGAGAAATAACATTAATGTTGCGGCTTTACTTTATCAATTCTTACTTTATGTATATATGAGTTTGAGAGCACATTTGCACTTCCACATTAATATGCTTAGCCAGCCAATGAACTAACTTGCAATTAAGAATCTCAAATTGCTTGCTTGTCTGTCACAGATCTTACTAGAACAGTTTAATTTGTAATAATGAAGTAACGAAGATACGTAGGTCAAATGTACTGGAGTAAAAGTATTATAAAGAATTTGAAAGAAAGAAAAAAGGGAGTCTTGTGAAGCAAAAGTGAAAGTAGACAGGATTAAGCAAAAAAGTAAATTACAGAAACCCCAAAAATTATTTATTACTGTAACAAAGTAATTTGTTACCTTACATTACTGGCTATAAGTGAACTTTATAAGTGAAATTTGCTTCGCTTGTTTCACTTCAGCACCATGCAGTGTTCCTAATGAATGTTCCTAGTGAATGCAACCCAAAAAAAAGGAATGTAGAGTGAAAGCAGTTCTCAGGGAGCTCTGCAGGCAGTAATTCCTGCCGAATTAGTCTCTAGAAATGTTTGGTGTGAAAACAGCTCATGCGACTGTGTTGTGATGAACTGACAGGTACAGGATTGGTTCCCACCTTGTGCCCTTTGAGAAGATTTACAAACATCAAATGCTGAAGTGTGATAGAGGGTTGTCCTTAAGCAGTGTATTCTATTGTTATTTATGTTATTGGTATCTTACTGTTATTGGTATTGTATTTTTTTCTTTACTTTTGTTACTTCCACCATGTAAAAGTTGACTTTAAATCTTTAAATCTATTCCTCATGTAGACACAATATGCAAAATATAGTAGAATGCCATTTCACATTCAACCACAGCATAAATACTTCAGTTTTCCTTGCATTTAGCCACAGCATGAGTCAAGACGTTTTTTTTTTTGTTGTTTTAGCATCATGGATTTTTTGCCATGTTTCAACATCAATTCATAAAGCTTTACACTTTAAACCAGCTTAAAGTGCTGCCATATTTGACGTTGTTTGGGTGCGCTCACGCCATTACAGAAGGCCAAAAAAAGAGTTTATAAAACAAACTCTTTGTTTTACGCTCCATAGGTTTCCACTTCGAGGTAGACAAGCGCCATATCATATTGAAGTTTTAATATAAAATAAAGTGTAGGTTTTTGTGCTGTCACAATAGAGGAAAACTTTTTCTTTAAAACTTTAAAAACCATACAAAGATAAAACTGTCTGTATAAAAATAAAAAAATAATAAAAACATACAGAAAGTTTACTGTGAACAAACAACCAACAAGCATCCACTGATAAGATCAAAGAGCAGAATGCATCTATTGGTAATCTGTTTCATGTCATGAAATTAACAATGCTCTCTTCAGTCATCTCTGATGTTTGATGTCACAGCACTGTGGAAATGGCATGTTGTATTATTCTGTGTGTATTTGATGTATTGTGTGTGCACAGGCAAATTTGTTTCCCTAATGGGACACCAGCCTACCACATGGCTGGGTATTAACTGCTGTTGCAACTCTGGGGGATAATTCCTTGTTTGGTCTACCCTTAATCATACACAGCCAATTGTGTATGCATTTGATACCAGATCCAGCCAGAAGGGACCTCCGGCACTCAAACACAGATATTTGCTATGATCTGTTATTAAACCACTGTACCACACAAGCAACCTTAAACTGTGTGGAAATATATACAATTGCAATAAAAATATGTGGCAAAAGCATGAACTTCTCACCAGGGCAGGCACCGAGCCACAGCCACTTGAAGTAAAAAAATCAATACCCTTTAAAAAGTGAGAGCCCCCCCAATAAACACCAGTACTCTTTAACCTCAACCGGCCACAGCTCAACACCTGGCCAAGAGTTAAATGTCCCCACCATTCATTTAATGAAAAAAAAAACTTCCCAAAAAAAGATTGATTTTCCAAATAAAAGGTTGCTTTCAAAACTTTTTTTGTTGAGAAGTATCCGTTCAGAAAAAAGCCAACGATGAAATGAAAAGAACAGCATAGAAAATTGACCCAGTTCACCATTTGTTTTGAAAAACTTCCCATTGGATAATTGCTAAAACCCCCTGGTAACTGTCATGCTCTGTGTGTATGTGTAAACCTTTCACGTGGAAACCATTTAGGTAAAAAAAAAAAAAAAAAATCAGTTATTTTGCCAGTTCTGTTGTTTTACTAGATCCTGCAGATGCCAATCATGAACAGATACCAACAGCCATACATCTTAAAACCTCTGATATTAGACCAGACGTTTCAGTTGCCAGAAGTTTTTACTATGGTTTGCAGTGTAAACCACCAGCAGACACATATAAATACACCCACTCATTCATTCAGACAAAGCTGTCAGAGACACTGCTTACACTTTATACTTAAAAATGGGAAACTTGCAATTTTCATAGGATTTTCAGGGTTGAGGTGATCTGAAAATGAATGAAAAGTTTAAAAAAAGGCAGAGCAAATAGAAATAGAGAGGGAGATGTCAGCAAACATTAGCATTAGTGAAGTAGGATTGTATCATCTGTGATAATTTGAGCACTGCTCTCTAGAGAAAGCTTACTTCCTGGCATTCATGTAGATGCTACTTTGACTTGTACCATCTACTTAAACATTGTTGCAGCCCAAGTACACCTTTTTGTAGCTAAGGTATTTCTTAATGGCAGTGCACTTTTTCAGCCAGATAATGTGCCCTTCTATGCTGCAAAAATATTTACGAATGGTTGGAGGAACATGACAAAGATGACCTTGAGTGTCAGAAAGGCGCCATCAAATAAAATTAAGTATTATTATTATTATTATTATTATTATTATTATTATTATTATTATTAATAAATATAATCTATACTTATTGGCGAAAATAATCCACAAAGAAGGAGGGGTTGAAATCAAACGAAACTTTATATGTAAGAATGTTATAATGATGTATCTAAGCGATTCCAATATTAGAGTGAAAGTATAAGTTTATTGGGGAAAACTATACAATTGCAACCATCTCTTGCCAAAATACAAGATAAGATTGATTTGGAGATGGAGGTATACAAGTTCCAGGCAGGTGTGACCAACAACCCCATATACTGGGTGTGGAGGCAACTCTACTTTATAAGCATTTATGGGAGCATCCTAGATTGGTCATTGTGTTGTTTAATTAATATGTTTTCCCATAAATACTTTATGTATTTGTGTATTTCCCATCAAGCAACAAATCTAGATATATTGTTTTGTATATCAATTAAAAAAATAAAATTAAATAAAAGTCAGCCATAAATGTTTATGGAAAAGTTTGGATACCTTTTCATATGGCTCTCTGAATGTTTTTAGTCCAATCATTGTTCATTAAAATATCATTTATACAGGTACATTTTAAAGAATCATTTATAATTAAGTTTGTTCCTTGCAGTTGCATCAAGCTCTTGCATTTAGACAATTAAAAGAAATTTATTTGGTGAGGAATGCCCGAACATATACTGTATTAGCTTAACTGTTGTATTTTATTGCTCATTGTAGAGTCAACTATGCTTCACCATGTAATGTTAAGTAGTTTATTACAGAACAGAATATTTAAAGAATTTGATCTGTTCTTGGGTAATCAGAGAACATTTCAGCATGGATCAAAGTGCCTAATAAATGAGCTAGATAAATACCCTATTCATTATACCCATAGTCACTAAAAAGAGGCAAAGAATCAATTGAGGAGACAGAGAGCTCTAGATATTAAAGAAGAAATTTGAGAAAACTCTGGGTTCATTAGCTCCCTGAATGCTCTCATTTAGCTGAGTGTCATCAGCACTTCCTTGAGGTCGTGCCAAATACCCCAGGACCATCCATTTAGCAAGCAACCCCATATCCTATTAACTGGCTTTAGGAACAGTTCCACTAATGGGCTTAGTGCAGGCATTGTTTACTTAAAGCCAAGCATGTCAAATTAGCATGTTTGATTTGCCTAATGTTGCTTTTTTAATTAATACCATCATTCATTACACAATTTTATTTCAGTTACTCAATTTTGGAGCACACATCCGCTTTACTAGCGTTCCCAAATGAACTCTTGATGACATGACGAAAACAGCAAACCTGGTGGATTCCAATTCTTTAAACATGACATTTAAAAGCGTCTGCCTTAGCTCTGAGAAGTCTTAGAGATTATCAGCGTAAAGATTATTGCTCACCTTTACTTTAAACTGGCACGCTTTTTTGTCCCATGTTAATTTTTATGCACATCAGTAATGTCTTATCTACTTTATGGCTGTTGTTGGCAAATTGCAGAGGCACAAAGCTTCTATCACACTTGGTAAATCACTGTGAAATTATGAGTCTGTACTGACACATTTTTCACCAAGTGAGAGCTTAAAAAGAAAAGATAAGTCTTTTCTAAGTGGTGTTAACTGTGTATAGTGAAGACATGGGACTTTGGCACTGTAAACCAGCATTAGTGCTTGTAATTAGAACCTAACTGTGCCAGCTTTTGTCTAGTCTCCCATTTCCTTCATGCCCTGGTTGGCCTGATCCATATTTCATCATGCCTGAGGAAATGAAAGTGCTTCTTTTACACTTTAACAAAGGAAAATGGAAAATAAAAATAAAGGAGCGAGCCATTATTTAAAGTTTTACCCTACCAGTTCTCCCTTTCTTTTAAGTGTTTGGAGTAGAAAGGCTAAAATGAAAAACATGTCTCTAATTAGCTGATCTGGGTTTAAATATAGTGTAATTGGTGTACTGTTATGAATTTTTTATGGCTGGCATTTAAAAGAAGCAGAAAGCACATTTGTCATTTATTGTCACATGCTTATGTAGTCTAACTAAGTGGAACAGAGTTCCTTCATCTGTGTAGTGTTCACTAACTCAAAGTTTTGCAAGTGAATTTAAAGTACACTTTCTGCATGACAAAAAACAATGCTTTTGAGATTTTCTGCATTCCTGTAGAAGATCCTGTAGGGGTCTCTAAGCAGCTCTAGGCTGTTCACTGACTTCCGTGATCTTTGAAAAAGTTTTTAAATCTTTAGCTCAAGTATGTATTCAAAATCAAAGGTCCCATTTGAATAATTATACTAACCTTTCAGAAACAAGATGCGCTTAAATGTGTTTAATTGAGACCAAGCAAAGGAGCACAAAGTTGCAAGAGAACATTTTGTGAACTGTTTGTAATGATTTTTATTTAGGTATGTAATATTTGCTCATAAAAGGATCTAAGCTTTACCAGTCATGATAAACACAGTCCACAGTAAAAACAGACACAAAAATGTGTATTTCATTATTTATTGAATGCATTAATCAATATATTTAGAGCCAAATTAAAGGCATAGTGAGTGCCAAAAGCTTCCAAAGGCTGTCGTGTGATGTTATGGAAAGCTTGGTTTTCTATGTATTTATGTGTCATGCATCAGGTCTGAGATCACTGGTGAAAATGGTTGACTAGGGCGTTTTATAAAAGGATTCATACTGAAGCAAAAGAAAAAAAAAAACAAGAAAAAAAACTATGCAGTCAAGTACTTCTCAAAGCAACAAGTAACCGAGGACCAAAGAAGATCAAAGTGTGCTGACTGTTATGGACTTTCATCCACAGTCACCCAACCTAAGCTAACACATATTAAAAAGAAGTAGCTCATCCTTTATTATGCATTAGGGTGAAATATCCCTTATTTTTTGTAAAGAGTATGTATATATAATATAATCTGTTCACAAAATTATTTATTTCTAAACTTCTGAATTGTCCATGTGCTACATTAGGGGCTGCAATATTCTTTTTAAAGAGCGGGGAGTTTTTCTTGCAACCCTTCCATGCACACCAGAGTTGTTTAGTGTTCTCCTTATGGTGGTCTCATAGACATAGCATTTACCAATTTGAGAAAGGTATTGAGTTACTTAAAGTTCCTCTGGGTTCCTTTGTGACGAAAGTATGCGATTTAGGGCACAAGGCAGGAGCTACCCTAGACGGGACACCAATCCGTCGTATGTAAGTGATTGCAGGTCCTGGAAATGCTACATCTTCATTCTTAGTTATAATTCCCAAGATCATTTAATTTATCTTGTGTCAAGGTAGTGTGGATAATCAGTGAGTTAATTAGAAGAAACCTTTGTTTTTGTGTTTTAATAATTAATTATATGACAAATAGAACTAAGCAAAGAGGAATTTTGGTAAGAAATGGTGGCCAAAAAAGCCAGAAATAGCTTGAAAAATATTTGAATGTTCTGAAGGTTTAACATGTGCGTACAGTGTCCAGCACAATAAAAGGCTGAAATGAAGCTCTTACCAAGATCACCCCAGGAAATGAGGACCACATGCTAACTTCGCTGCAGATAACAAGCATATTAGAGTCATTAACCTAAGAAATTGGCAGTTAAAAGCTCTGCAGTGCTTTAGTAGCAAACTCATCTCAGCATTGCATAATTGAATTGTATTACTTTATTGCCTCCGGGTAACTGCAAGATGAAGAAAATAGCTGTAACACAGAACTACACATTTAAAGCAGTTATGTTCAAACTCATGATTACTGTATGTAAGCAGAGATGCATAACTGCGCCTACAATATTGTGCAAAAGTCCAATAATAAATTGGATATACTGTTGTTTTAGCAATAGAACAATGACCATATATGATTACTCTCAGTCATGTTATTAGAATACTTAACAGAGGTGAGTTTTGAACCCTGTTGTGGCGAGTTTTGGCCATCACAGTCTTTTGAAATGATGTGAGATGGTCCTTGGAGTGTGTGGGTGGGTGTGGGGGTGTGGGAGAGAGAGAGAGAGAAAAAGAGAGAGAAAGAGAGAGAGAGATGCTGTACTCAGAGTGCAGATAAACAGTCAGACCATGTGCTGTGCAGAACCTATTGACTAATCCAGTAGACCTGTAGATATACTGTAAGCCCCTTTTTTTATGTCACAGCCTTTTCACTCCTAGCTGAGCTAAGTCAGTGCTCACCCTAATATTAACATATAACCAGCCCATAATAGACTATTTAAATGAAGTCCAGTTAATGTGTTTTCCTTGCTCGCTTGTCAGTGCTGTCCCTTGTCGTATTAAAGTGCTATTTGATATTGACTTACATCTCAATCAAGCTTAGGCCTTAGTTTCTTATTTTTTATTATTATAATGATTTAAATGCATTTATTGTGTGAATGCCTGCTGAAAATTTGCATGTGTTTATGTGGGAGAAATTGAGTGAAGCAGCTTGTGCGTGCATGCACATTCATCATTTAGTGCTTCATTAAATATTCCCTCATCAAGCGGACCTTCTTTTAATTTGGTTTCCTTTGCAACGGAGTACAAATCGCTCATAATCACCATGGTGACATTTTGCGGCAATTACATCCTAGCCGCGGAATCTAGACAAATCATTGTGGCCGCCTGCTGCTGCGTGTCACACACAACAGTGTTTGTGCGACTGTCTTAACACCTTCTCTCCCAGGACTGCATGGGTGGAGTTAATTCCATCTGTTCCAAATCAGAGACTGCGGCATCAATCAGTGCTTTATTCTTCTTATCCACGTCGAGCTCTCGAACCTGAGTATGGCACCGTGCTTGTTAACATTCAAGTGTGTTCAGGTGTGTGTGCAATAGTGCTTGTGTACACAAGTTTTAGCTGACTTTGAATACAGGTGTGTGCACATTTCTGCACATTCCTTGATCGTGAGCTTGTTTTTCTCCATTTGCATAATGAGCATGTGTAAGATTTAGCTCTTGGCATCCTGCCACTGAGAAAAAGGGTGTGGGTCTGTGTACTACTTTGCACTCAAATAAGTGGATGAGAGGGAGAAATTGCATGTAATAATAAAAAGTTCTTGCTTAGATCATTTTCTTTGGATTCATATGCCTTTTGCCTATTATTATTATTTGTTTATTTTTACAACACAAAATCAGAAAAGGTTAAGGGAAATCCATATAAGAAAACACGGTGTTTCTGACATTTACTTTGACTTTTATTTCATTGCAGACGGTATGAATCCAAGATACTTCATATTTTGTCTGGTAAACTTCATTTTATTTGTTAATAAACATCCATTCCTGCATGCCAGACCTTCAACACATTCCAAAAAAAGTTTTTGAGCAATTTAGAGCTAGTAATGAATGGAAAAGCGAAATAGTGATATGATTTTTAACAGGTCTTAAAAAAGCTGAGTCTTTGATGAGCAAATATGTCTCTCTAGGATCTCTAGTTTGGCAACAAATGTGTAAGAAAATTATTGAAATGTTTAAAACTAATGTATCTCAAATACAGTTTATAAGGGGTTTGCATATTTTTCTTCCACAGTGCATAAGGTTGTTGTACGTTTCAAGGGATTACTTTGGCAAAACTGTACAACAAGTACTACAATACAGAGTTGCATTCACAAATACCACTTTAAACGTTCCTGTGCAAAAAAGAAGCCTCACGTTAACCATGTCCAGAATCAGGTATGGAAATACAGGGTACAGGTACTGTACTGGCCTACCTGCTGTCCTGACCTGTCCTCAGTAGGGAATGTGTGGAGAATTTTCTTAATTTTTTTAAGGGTTTGTAGGACAAATGGGGTAAAATGATACCTGAAACACGAAATCTGTGCCAAAATGTATTTTAAGTCTGCTGAAAAAATGACAACAATACAAAGTGGTGAATGCTTTATTGTCCCAACTTTTATTAAATGTGTTGCAGGCCTGAAATGCAGGAATGTAATTTTATTAAGAAATGAGACGTTAATAAAATACATCGGGTTAAATCTTTCTGAATGTAAAAAAAAGTCAAACTAAATGTAAGAAAGTGTTTCATTATATGTATTTTCCCTACTGCCCCAACTTTTTTGCCCAAGGTTTTTTTTTTTTCCTTTAAAGTTTTATAGTCCAAACAGGCACCCATACATTTTAGCTGAATTGCACTCAGATAGTGGGAAAGTGGCGAAAATTGAGAGGAACTTTTAAAAGACACGTTCAATCAGCATTTTTTTTTAAATATGCTGCATCAGTTTTTTTTTTTTGTTGGTAATTTGTATTAACCCTATGCTTTTTCGAGCATCACTGAGCACCACGTGACAAGGCAAACATGATAACCATGTGGCTTTGTGAACAGAACAATGAAATTTTGGACCATGGCCATTAAACTCCCCAGATCTCAATCCCTGTGACCAGTCCTCAAAAAGAGTGGACAAACAAATACCCAGAAATTGTGATCAACTCCAAGCACTGATTAGCATGAATGGGTTTCTCCTATTTAAGATTTTGCCAAGAAGCTGGATTCCAGCATGACAAGGTGAATTGCAGAAGTCTTAAAGTCTTTTCTTAAACGGGATATATTTGTCAATTAAACAGTTAAACATATGGAATGTTTGACTAAAATAATTTTAACCAGCCAGTGTATATCTTGCACCTACTGTATAGTATTCAGGTTTTTTTTTAACCTCTTGTACCGCTTGAATTGGCACTATGTTATGTTGTAATTGGTGACAGAATTTGTTGTAACTTGCTGTCTGTTGCTTTTCTTGATGTGAGACTTTTATTTTCAGAAGTAGTTTACTAACACTTGCTGTGTGTATTTTTGTGCTGGTACCTTGATGGCTGGTTTAACTCTGTCACAGACAGCTGACCAGCAGAGTTTGTCATAATCTTCATATTCTGCACAGTGGTTTTGTTTACAGCTGAAGAAAAAGGTTTGTTGTCAAGCTTTTGTTAACATCAACCATTAAAAGTTCAGTTTTCAGAATCCTGTCTTTTGGGCAGTTTGTTCAGGTATTTTAACTTCAGTCATGCACAGTTAGATGTGTTTGGGGTATTTTTAAGAGATTGTCTGTTAGTTTTTTACTTATTTGTTATTTGCAATG
>JAUZSU010177580.1:0-12750 GCA_034780255.1 Parotocinclus maculicauda | reverse complement strand
TGGAATAAGGCTATAACGTAACAAAATGTGGAAAAAGTGAAGCGCTGTGAATACTTTCCGGATGCACTGTATGTAAAGAGTTTGGACTCCACAAATTCCCATTCAATCAGATTGTGTGCAAACTTAGGATATGGTCAAGCAACAAAGGTCACTCCAAGAGCAAGGCATTTAATATTCCCAATCTCAAAGGAACCTAGGATAACTTAAGTGTGGTTAATGTACTGGTTCATAAGTACACCATCCTGCAGGACACTGAATAGTGTTGTACATAGTAAGCTTGCAATGAGAAAGCCATTTCTCTCCAAAAAAAGAGCAATCATGTGGGCCAACATTAATGTTATTCAAAAGGTTTAAAGGTTTAATGAAAGGAAAAGACTTGTCCGGAAACTGAATGTCACGCAGCAAGAGAACAACCATAAACACACGTCAACTTGCTTTAAATAACTATATTTCATATTTTGACAATTCAACATTCTGACTAAAGAAATATATCCAACATAAATGTGAAAGCTGTGCATAAGGAATTTCAACAATATCCTTTATCTACTTTTAGAACAGCTGCAAAATTCTGATGATGATAACTAGGTCATATTTATGCACACATATACAAGATTCTCAAACTTTCAAGCACCACTGGTTCACATAGTGCTGTAGATTTCTGATGATCACAATAGATCAAGGAAGTAGAACTACAATAGGTTAGTGGTCAGTTTGGTATGTACATAGGGCTTTGGTTAAAACCAATCTTTACAACCCAAAACCACTGTGTATAAGATCGGATATAGTATATAGTGGATTCTACATATAGTACAATATTGAATATAGTACAAAAGTTTAGCTCTTTAGCTCTAGCTCTCTAGTTTTATTTTTGTATTGAAGTAGTTTTTATATGCCATTCAATCTTTATTCTTCAGTAACAGACTCAACCCTGATAAAGCTTAAACCCCTGGAACACTGGACCCAGGAATTAGATTGGCAATACAAGCAATTCAGGACAGCAGGACATTAGTCTTTTTGTAAAGGGTTCATTGTGGATGCATAATACACTTGTTCATTAGTTATTTTTAATATAATGTAAATACATATTTCTAGTGTAGTTTTGGGGCTGGTGGTTATTGCACTGATTGGTGACTGTTGGCCTGTTTTAGTTTCACTTCCCTTTCTGTTGTAGCCTACATCCTTCACAAATCTGGAAATAAGTATTGGTATATCTGTCCTGAATTATGAATTTCAACACAGCTATTTAAATTATTGTTATTGATTCATTTCAGATCTAACTAAATTTATGTTTAACATTTAGCAAGATCCACACAATCAATGTGATTAAATTCCTGTTTTACCATTTCATGGATAGAGTTTGAAAAGCTAACTGTTTATGTGCAATGTAAAATACATTTCTACATTGTCTGTTCATTTGAAAGTAAAATTTATATTCACCTAAAGAATCATAACAATCATTTAAGTCATTATCATTTAGGCTTAACTTCTGAAATGTATTACATTATGACAAATATTGTCACAATACCACACAAAATGTACAAGTGCGTACAGGTAGAATTGCGTACAGTTTTTTTTAGCTTATTAGCCTAATTACTTATTAATTATCATTTCCATTTCTCGTACATCACAAACAAGCCCACATAAGGAAAGCGTAAGATTAAGGTTAATTAGAGTATCAAGTCTATTCTTGATCTGCCTTGACATTTTTATACACTTCTACATTGTTGCTTTAATGTTTTTTGTTTAAAAAATTATTATCATTTTATCATATTATCATTATCTGAACCACAAATCCTGTGATTGGCGGTAAAGGAGTCCAGAGTTCAAATCCCACCTCTGCTGAAGCTGCCACAGTTGGGTCCTTAGGCAAGGCCCTTTTTTAACCCATGATTGCTTGAATTGTAAGACTGTATAATTTGCAGGTCACTCTGGATAAAAGTGTCTGCTAAATGCCGTAAATGTTACGTAAAAATCCACCTGTCCATATTCTATAAATAGTTATTAGTATAAATGTAGATTAGTGTTGTAGCTTCAGTGCAAAATCTAATATTGATATCCAAATATCCTGACTAATTCACTACATTTGCTAAAAATGAAAATTGGTGTACAAGGTATTGTGACAAAACCCTTCCTTATAAGAACTTCATAACAGTCTCAATTTCATAACAATTTCATGTTTGTCAGATCCCAATATGTCAGATCCTATATATACATCAATATGTCAGTTAATGGCACAATATTAATTTTTAAAAGTCATTTTGCATTCCAAGACATTTACTTCCTTAATTCAAATTTATCAACAAGCAGAAATGTAATAAAGACACAGTATTTTGGTTAAGTTTTACTGTTATCATATAACAATAAGTTATTTATAATAACATATAGCATATTGTGACTTTACATTAAATTCATGTGGCATATAATAAATGTACAGTATTGATGTAGCTGATGAACACATCGTAAAAGATTCTTTGTTTATTAGTTTTATAATAATACATTTATAATAATTTAAAATATTGTTAATACTTTATGATCAAAGAATAACTAGTATTTAAGTAAATACTATAAAATTGTTTTGCTGAAATTCATGTAGGCTGCTTTTATCTACATACTATTGTACTACAAATTATACTTATACAATGTATGTAAACAGAGCTAAAAAAAATTATTCAGTCACACTCAATGCTAACACGTTCATGAAAAAGGGCACTGAAGCATGAAATCTCTATAAACGCACAGATGCGTACAATGGGTTGTACTTGCCAAAACAGTGACTCTAAATATCCGACATCTTTATTGGTGTAATCCTTCCAAACAAGCAAGCCCTTCTAAAGTGAAATATACTGCTCACAAAATTAAGGGATATTTCATTTTGAAATAATGCCCAGAGTTTAGTCAGTGAACTGCTAAACTGCCACTTTTGGCCTGTTAAGCAAGGTCATTAACCCACAGTTGCTTGCAAGACAGTATTAGTTGTAAGCCACTTTGGATAAGCATGCCTGCTGAATAATTTAAATGTAAATGAGAGAAGCTCATGCTGATATAACTAGTCTGTTTTAGTTTGCAATCTGTTACAGGCTGTTAATGCGGTAATCAAACGCATTTGGGAATTCCAAAGCAATATTTTAGTATTTTAGTATTAGTTTTATAGTATTAGTATAGTTTTATTTTACTTTCTACTTACAGGAAAATGCTACAATCTGTTTTTCAATAGAAACAAATATATGAAGAAGCAGTGTTAAACATGAACCAATTCTAACCACCAAATGTTTCCAGACATCATTGATTACTTTTTGTCTGCCACCACATATCCATACCAATCAGGGCTGATTAACTGCTTTTGTAGTTTACACATTCAGAGAGATTAAAGGCGATCTCATCCAGAATGAGCATGAGTTTGGCTGAATGTTTCACACCTCTGAACAATAAAACTAGCTGTTGCCTGTCACACCACCAAATTTAGCCATGCCACATTCTAGCCTAGTGAATATACAACTTTTCTGTGTTAAGAAAAGGGCACAGAAGTGGAGTTTTAACAAAATGGAGACTGAAACAAAATATGAAACTAAAACAACTCAACTCAACATCCTATGACGAACATAGACAGAAGACACACAAGCAATATGCAGTCCATGAATAAGCACAATGGTTAATTGTATCTGTAGTAGTGATAATATAATATGTAGTTTAAAAGTAAATCAGAAATTTAAAAAAATTGCTCTTGGCCAGTTGTAGATGTTTTAGTTTTATTAGTTAAACAAATTGTTGTTTTATTATTGGCAGAGGTGAAATTTGAACCCAGCACCTTTGGTCCTGGGCTACCACTGTCCCTCTCTATAACCAAACCATTAGTCATTACATGGAAGACACCTATATGTAACATTTAAAAAACATATTATTATTAGTATTACTTTTTGCAAATTCAGGTTTTGACTTAATAACTAAGTTATTATCAATTATACGCTCTATAAATTGTAATAAATCTAAATATGGCTTGGAAAAATTTGATGGGTAATAGTGTGTACATATCTATGCACAACCTCCCGTTGGATATATGGTACAATAATTATATGGTGTCATTATAGCATGTCATTACAGGCACCTCTGCGAACCACGATGTCAAAATGGAAGAAAGCATGACAGTTAATTTGCATAACCTGTTTTACATGTGTGTACATGTAAGAGAAAGCCTGTTTCTGGTTACAGTCTCTACGTCTTACTGTCAGGAGTTAAGGAGTGGATTTACATACAGTCTTATAATCTATGTATTGCAGCAACATTTGTTACTTAGGTGGCAAAGTGAGGTTCACTTTAGTCACTGTCTACTAGTTCTAGATCTTAATTTAATAATGGTTTGTAAATTGAATCTGCTTATTATTAGATCTCAGTAGACAGCTTATTATTAGATGTTATTAGATAACAGATTGAATTCCTGAAAACAATTTGCTGACATATGTCAAATCATTGTATCATTTCAAGAAATTCTGTAGTCACTTGTATTGCATAGGTGATGATTTTTAGATCATGTACACAGTTATCCAGAACACCTTACCGTAATTGTCACTGTGTCAGTATCAAAATAGACAAAGCTTAAAGAAGGTTTGTATTTTTTGAAAATATAGTAAACTATCTATAAGTAAACTGCCTAGTAATTAGGATACTGGACTCTGGACCTCAATGGACCTGATGATCCAGGGTTCAAATCCTACCTCTGCCAAGCTGTCACAGTTGGGTCTTCAAGCAAGGTCCTTAATCCAACATTGTTTGAATTGTAAGACACAGTTATTAGCCGCTCTAGATAAGGGTGTCTACTAAATGCTGTAAATGTAAATAGATCATTAGCAGTCAGTGCGCTTGTGAACTTCCAGTGAACGTACAATTGTGTTTTCAACAGGCTGCACATCAAACTTATTAATAAATTGTAATATATCAAAATGAGTACACTACCAATACTGGCATTACAATTACGACTGTACTTTTACGTCTGTATTGTTTAGTACAGCAGTTCATCTGAAATACTTTGCTGCTTAGCTGATGAAACAATTTAATTGCTCACAAGAATATGCTGAAACCTTGTTATTATAAAATGTTATCTTCTTACAGTAAGTAATCATATGCAAATCCACAGGAATATATGGAATGGATAATGGACTTGTTGTGCTATTCTTTATGGTACTACTATTGCCATAATTCCTGGGAGAATAATATGAATTCATTCATACTTGTTCTTATCCACTTATCCTTGTCAATATTGCGGAATAGCCAGTGTCTAACCAACAGGAACAGGAGCCTGTCAGCCTAAACATTTCGCTAATCCATTGAAGTGCACATACACATATATACTCACACACTAAAAGGCACTTTGGAAACACCAACTAACCTAATCCACATGTATTTGGAATGTGTAAGGAAACTATGGGGAGAACATGCAAACTCCACACAGGCTGAGCCCAGGGAATCTAGCAGCAGTGATGTGGCAGTGCTAACAACTCCATCACTGTGCTGCCGCAGAAGAATAATATGGGATTTGAAATGTGTCCTACTTACATTT
Source organism: Parotocinclus maculicauda (assembly GCA_034780255.1). NCBI lineage: Eukaryota > Metazoa > Chordata > Actinopteri > Siluriformes > Loricariidae > Parotocinclus > Parotocinclus maculicauda. The sequence continues at coordinate 7,199 of JAUZSU010177580.1, read as the reverse complement.
CCCCCCCATTTTTTTCTCAATTTAGTCATTTAATATGCCAGTGTCAAAATGTCTTCATCTTCTGTGTATGAGTCAGTGAGTGCCAATGGTCAGCAAGCATTATATTTTTCACTTGAAGTCAACGGACCTTTATGGCAAGAAGCAATCTGTACAGATAAACGGTTTTCCATGGGCTGCTTCCAGCCACCTTTGTTACCAGAACTCCCAATTAGAGGTGGGGGCTGCTGTTGCAACAGCAGGGAGATGAACCCTTATTTAATATTTGTTGTGACTTTAGATCCAGGTTAATCAGAATATGTGCATGTAATCATGTTAATCAAATCAGTCAAATTTGACTTATCAGACTAAATATAAATGTGAGAATGTAGGTATAGATAGCAGTATGGGTCTCAGTCACATCCTGACTTTGATGTACCATAATTGGATAATGATTTGTCTTAGAGGATGTGAAGACTACTCAACACCATCCACACCCTCAGCCCACTCATCTGGTCTGTCTGCAAGCCAAACTGTCACCATTCTCTGATTAATTAATGGCTTAATGGGTCTATGGTGCCCTCTGACTGGACTGTGCATGGAACAGTGCCTTGTTTGGTACACAAACATACACTGATCACAACTATTAGGTATAAAATATCCCCTTATTTTTATGAGCAGAATCTATTTCAGTTCTCACACAATTTATAACTAATCAGGTCTTACATGGTCAATCCTGTGCTTCTTTTTAAAATTAAATATATTTAATTCATGCTACAATGGAGAACTAATACAGTAGCAATCTGGCTGTATAATTGTTTTTAACTATGCTTATGGGTTATGACTGCCATTCATCATTTGGTTGGATGACTGCCCAGTGCTTAAAAATGTGCAGTATCACCATTGTAGTATCAATATAAACAGTAGGATTATGTGATATATAGATGTATTCAACTGTATTGTCGTTGCACAGTACAAGCACATTTCAACAAAAAGCAGTAAGCATTTACCAGAAGTGCAAATATTAGTATAGTGTAAATACAGTGTAGAGTGCAAATAGTAGCAATGTGCAGATATACAATAGGGTGTCAGAATAGGTCATAAATATTGGAGAATAGTATGTGCAGAATATGTGAGGAATATAAAAGTATAGGGGAATATGATATAGAAATGTTATATACAGAATAGATAAGTCTAGTGATTTGTGTAAAGTGTAAGGTATACAATGGTTGGTGAGTAGAAGAAGTGTTGAATAGTCCAGTGTTTGCAGTGTGGGCAGTGGTTTAACTTTTCTAGAGTAGAGTTCAGTGTAGTGTAATTGATGGTTGTTTGTTTATTTACGTAGGTGAGAAGTTAAGCAGAGATACGGATAATGGGAAGAAGCTGTTCCTGACCTGACTGGTTCTTGCTTAGTAAACCCCTGTATCTCCTCCCAGAAGGTGGGAGGTTATATAGGGTGTAACTAGGGTGAGAGGGGTCCATAATATGGCATGTGCTCTGCATACACAGTGTTGATGGGAAAGATTGTCCATGGTGAGTAGTTGTACACCAGCGATGTGCTGAGCAATCTTTACCACTCTTTGTAGGGCCTTCCTGTCTGCCACAGTGGAGCTCCCAGACCACACTGCCACACAGTTAGTTAATACAGATTCAATGATGCACCCATAAAAGCTATTGAGTAAGCTAGGAGGAAGTTGGTCCTTCTTCAGCCTCCCCAAGAAGTAAATATGCGACTGTGCCTTACTATGCAAGGGGTGTTGAATGTCCAAGAAATAGAATTTGGACTTCCAAGAACATGAAGCTGGAGAAAGATTCTACAACTCCAATTCGAATGAATTAGTTGTGTAAAACATAAAGAAAAACAGAATACAATGATTTGCAAATCCTTTTTAACCTATATTCAATTGAATACACTACAAAGGCAAGCTATTTAATGTTAAAACTGATACACTTTATTGTTTTTGCAATTATTCACTATACAAGTAAGCATCAAGGCCAAAAATCAACCCTAACCCAACACCAACCTCTCCAGCTGGCCAGGGTGCGAATTGATCGTAGAATTGCCGAAGCACCAGGGGACAGACGTGCAGTGACGTCTCCCAAATCGCGTGGTGCGGAAGAATCCGTAACGTCAGGGTCACAGAGGAACTCCGGAACACCAGAGGGCGAGCGTGAGCGCGAGGAAGCCAAAGGGTGCCGAGGACGGGAAGAGCGTAAGCTTAAGCGTGCGAGGTGCTTAGGAGTGAGCGAGTACGGAACGGGAAACTCTCAATCTATCCCTAACGCTAGATTACCTCGGGGGTTCCTCCGTACGCGTCCTTCAGCACTATTAGCCCCAGGACGTATCCAACTGACCATACTGACCGAGCGAACGTCTAGTATGTCGCAATGTGTGTGTGCACCGGTGGTCAGGTGCGCAAGTGGAGTGAGACGACCTGGCCACGAACGACGCTAGGAGCCCCACTTAAGTAACAGGTGTTGGTTATCAGGTCGTGAATTAAACACAGGATATTAACGACCTAGCCAATGGTTCTATAACTTCAACTGCGGTGGACTGCTCCGGGGCATAAGGTAGAACCCTGACAAAATATTGATGATCTCCAAAATTAAAACATAGAGGAAAAAAAGTTTTTTTTTTATCAATATTTAAGTAACAACTTTTTACTGCCTAACATAAATACAGGATGAATCAAAAGTCACATGACACATCATGTGCTGCGTTGGAGACTTTTCTCAAAGGCTGCCAAAACCATTGTTGAGGTTTTAGTCTTTGGATGACCATTATGTGGCTTGTCGTCCACAGTCCCAGTTTCTCAGAATTTGGTTATGAGGGATGCAACAGTGCTGTGTGAAACTGGTGATCCTTCTGAGTGTCGGTTGTTGAAGTATGTGACTATGATAAAGCAGCTGTGTTCTCTGGACATCGGAATCATCAATTCCATCTAAGATTTAAAATTTCTGTGCTGATGGCGTACATGTTTCAGACCCCCTCACCCATTACTTGGGTATTCAGATATATAAATTTCCCTTTTTTATTCTGAAATAAAATGTTGTCCTGTGTCTTTTTCCTCTTTTTTTTTTGTTTTACTTTCTTAACCGCTGTCGACAGTTTAGGCAACCTAGCAATTCTCTCTTTTCTACTCTCTTCTTATTTAAACTTATAAATTGTCTTTCTTCAACAGTTTGCAGCTTTGTCTCTTGCATCATGACAATCACGTAGCCAATTAGTTATGTATTTCTGCTTTCTTTTTCTTTTCGGTTTCTTTTCTTTTCTTTTACATTGCTTTTACACAGATAAATGCATACCGTACCAGCTACACCTAAATCAAAAGTGAAGAAAAAAACAATGGCACAGCTCAAACTTAAATAACTCTTCCCAAGGTGTGGTGGCTTAAGGTTAATCAGTGCAGAGCAGATGTAGATTTGTAGGTGTGGCTGTCTGAGTAATGCATCTCTGTCTCCCTCTGCTGGTCACATGATGACCTGTTACACTTCAGGGGTAGCAATGTGGTGCATGTGGTCAGCCCAGTTTTATACCTTACCACCATCTTTTCTTTGTGTCAAACATTCAATAATCTGCTGCTGCAGATTTGTCAGCGGCACACCCACGACACGAATCTCCCATTCAACCATAACCCAAAGGTGCTCTATTGGATTGAGACCTGGAGAATTTGGCCATTTGAGTACAGTACACTGTCATATATATATCAGAGATAAGTCAGAGATCATATAGGTATGCTGTATTAAATTTCTTAAGGAACCAGATATTATATATGATTCACTGCAAAGAGATGTATTGTTAAAGAAACAGTAAGTCCTAAACATTAATGAAAAGATGAACGCACATTTTAGCCAGCTGGATTTATTAGCATTTCATTAGTGAAAATGATGGCTTGTAACGTGGTGTCCCATTTACACCATCAGTTTAAGCTACACTGCTGACAAAATTGTTGCCCTTCTTAGTGAATTTTAAGAACATTCTACAATAAAAAAAAATAAGTTAAGTTCTGATTTAATGGTATGTGTGTTTTGAATCTATTCACAAAATTAAAACACTTAAACACAAAGTGTCCTTTAAATTGGTCACTCCTGATCAGCAGAGGGCAGTATTGTTAACCTAAATTCTTCCAGTGTTTCTAAAATGTTGAGTGGCACTGCGTTTATATATATATATATATGAAAGCGAGGTCTGATTTAGAATGGTTAAATATACAGGAGGAGATTGAGGCCCTACACTTTCCTTAGACCTTTGCACCCATTCTCTCAGATAGACACTATACAATTATTCAAGAGGCCCAGAACCAGTGGGACAGTATAATTTGAGAGGTCTAGAGTCATATTTCTTTCTTTGTTATTTCTTTCAGATTTGTGATTCTGGCATGACTTTTCTACCTGAGTAAAACTGATATTAAGTTTTAAATTTTTGCTGGGAAGTTCCTCTGAAGAACAACAGGTGAAAAATGAACTTTTTAATCAAGTTATCTTTATTTGCAGTGAACTGGTACGTGACTGTTTATGGGTTTTTCACTATATCTTGACCTTCACGTCAAGTTGTTGAATTTTTGGTATATAACATCAACTATTGGAATTCTAAGTAAATTAGCCGTTGAATACATTTTAACCACCACATTTGGCAGAAGAAAAAAGATGATAAATGGAAGACAAACAGCTGAAAGCGCATTGGTCATGAACAGCATGCAGTGGCATGGACCCAAAGCAAAGTGGCACAAAAAAGACCACATTGTTCACAGGGCACAGGCCTGCCAGTCATGAAGCCATTTGTAAAGGCTGTGCTCCACAGCTAAGCGATTGTCGGTGTGCTGTTGAAGGTCTGTGGGTCTGTTTACAGCCAGATGGAGAAGAGAGAGCATGGACACAGGTCTTTTCACTCGGCCTGACAATAATCGCCTTTCACGCCTGGCATTTTCACACAAATTAATAATGCGAAGCCCAGGGGGTCACAGTGTTTTTCGCACTGAGACTGTGTTATAAGGCTCTACTGTGAACAACAGTGTGAGTAGGCGACTTGTCCAGATGTGAAGCTGGTCTGCATACTTCTTAGACAAGAGTCATAGCTAGAGAAGAATTTAAAATATTTTGTAACACTCTTGTAGGCACTTGAACAACTTCTGTTGGATTTATCTATCCCTCTCACAAAAATGGGGGATATGTTAATAGGGATATTTCATTTTGAATACGTTTTGCACCATTGTTATGTCTGTTTAAGGTTAAAACCTAAACATTAATAAGTGTTACATTCTTTGCCTTTCTGTTACAAACACCAAATCAGACTTCTCAAAGCAATCAACTTGTTTAATCACATGTTGTTAGCAACACCTGCCTCAAGTGAAAGTATGAATCGTTACAAAAAACTACTGGAATCGTGTAAATACTTAATTAATGCTATTAGCTCATGAGAAACAGAGCGCTAATGATTAATCACACAAAACACATAAATAAAACCTACACTACACATGACTTGATCCAGACAGCTTATCTAATGTCGGGTAAAATGTTTTCTGAAAGTTAATTCTATCATGCTGGTCAGTTATGCAATATATACAGTATACGGGAAAAGTACTGGAACACCTACACATTACATCTGCAGCTTTTATGACATTCCATTCTTGGTATTAATATAGCGTTGGTACCATCTTTGCAGCTATAACAGTTCCTCCAACCATTACAGTTGGCACAATGCAGACAGGCAGATAATGTTCTTCTGGAATTTGTCAAACCCAGAATCATCAATCAGACAAGTGCTTTTCTGCATCGTCAAAAGTGGCTGTGGTCAGTGGTTTCTTATGTAGGCATCCAATGAAGTATAACAATGTTATTGATCAAGCAATGTTACATTAGAGAAATACAACTATAAAATGATTAAATTATTAATTCCAAATACCACCACTCTAACTGGATGTACTTTAGATTTAAAACAATCACTCATATTAGACACATAGTTGCATAATAGTGATCAATAAAGATACCAAAGTGAATTTATATATAGATATAGACTGTATAGACATATTATGGACAGTTAAAAAGGTATATCTCAAACATGGCGTAGAGCTTGCACATCAACTTTGGTGCTACAACAGCTTTTGTTGGCAAAACAGTTCTCTATTGACATTGTATAAGGATAGCAGGGCAGAAAATTGATGAATTCACATGTTGGAAGCGGAAACCCATACATGTGTGGTATTAAGAATAATTGGGTTATTCTGAACAATTAATTCTACTGCCACTGTTTGTCTATGAATAGAATAGAGTAGAATAGAATATTTATTGTCATTATACCAAAGGCACAATGAAATTGTATGCAATCCCTGAACAGTGCAAAATAAAAAATATAAGAAAGGCAAAAATATATTAAATATACAAAATATACAAAATATGCATATTATTGCACATTGCACATATATTGCACACAATATATTGCACAGTTAAGATAGTATTGCACAGATAAGGTATTAAATACTGCACAGATATTGAATACAGTGTTATGTCCTTCATTGTTCATTTATTATTGCAACAGCCCTGGGATATGTGCTGTTTTTCAGTCGGTTTGTTTTTGCTTTGATTGTTCTGTTCCCTGAGGGCAGCAGTTGAAACAGATGATGTGCTGGGTGTGATGTGTCCTTTAGGATTCTATGGGCCTTCTTGCAGTGGTGTGATCTGAACAGCTCCTCTAAGGAGATGAGAGAACAGCCGGTGATATTCTGTGCTGTGTTGATGACCCTCTGGAGCATTGTTTTTTGGAGAACAAAAAAACACATGATTTCTATTGTATTATGAATGTGTTACAAGTGAGAGTTGCTGAAATTGCACAGCTTAATCATTTAAAGAGGTGTTTGTCTATACACTGTATTTTTTCCCTAAGGAGAGTGTTACGGAACTGGAGGGAGTGGGGATCGAACTCCGTATTTTAACAATGAGGGATATTCAAAAAGGCAGAGCAAAAGGCTCTCCAAAATACAAAACACCACAAAAAGGAAAAATACGCAGCTGTGGTGCGTCGATAGTGGGAATGGCACCTACAGCTGCGTGTGCCTGAGTTGGCGGTGTTACATGCTAACGCGCCAGAGGGCAGACGTGTGGTTGTTAGGGTTCCTACCTTCGCTCGGATCGTTCGGCTGTCTTCGCCACTCGCCATTACAGAGCTATCGGTGAGGCAGCCGTTATATCCACTATCTCATTATGTCCCGATCCCGAACAGCTGAAGC
>JAUZSU010177569.1:0-12751 GCA_034780255.1 Parotocinclus maculicauda | reverse complement strand
AGAGATGCACTCAAGGTACTCACGTGTGTGTGTGTGTGTGTGTGTGTGTGTGTGTGTGTGTGTGTGTGTGTGTGGTCTCAAATTCTAAAAAAAAAAATCCATTCACAGTTCAGCTTTAACTGATTAATTAGCAATTTTAGATGTTTGCACAATTTCAGTGTTGATAAGGTTTTATTTTTCCAAGTTCTCAAGTTGATTTTTATTTTCCAGTTACACTTCTGATTGTTTCATTTCTGTTGACTTACATTTTTATTTCACACTTTGTATTCCTAAACTGTAAACAAGGCTATAACAGAAACTAATTAGTGGATCTGTATTCTTATTTTAGCTTTAGAGACATAATTATGACATAGACATTGACCATATGGGCGACTTTAAGGTGTCATTAACCCCCCCTAAATGGTACTAAAATGTCATGGGGTGCTGGGCTGTTTTTTTATTCCAGCTGGTACTTTGTAATTTCATTTTAATCCAGTTCTGCAATATCTGTGTTTTCCTCTCTCCTCCCCTGACAAAATTATGGACAGTTCTGTGTTTCAACAAACTCTAAGGTGCTCTGAAGATCTTAGTTCTATCCAGTTCCTCAGCTCCATGATTTAACATGCACACCACCTCTCCACAGGCTTTTCACTGCAGATCTAACAACAATTAAGATCAATCACAGGCATTTAAAATCAAATAAAGAGTTTTAAAAAGTCACTGCACTATTTGAATGGACTGGATATTGGGCTGACCCTGTTCTCACATCACTCAAAGAATAAAATAAAGGAACAAAAATGATAGCCAGATAGAGCCGGCTGATTAAATGGGTTATTTTAATGGCATCTTCAGGTATTACTTTATATTTAAATATGCATGATATACAGTAATGTGCAAAAGTCTTAGGTCACCATTAAATTAGACATTCCATTGTTTTAGCAAAGGTATTATGACTATATCATTTCTCAGTTTCTTTATTCCAATTATAAAAAAAAAAACTTTTGCAATAGCAGCATCTGGCAGCTTCTTTGGGACGCCTAGTTGACCCGTATACAACCTGAAGAAGCTTGATCAGGAATGCTCTTTTTGGAACGGTATCAGCCAAGAAACTGCTTTTTCAGAAGGGGGACGAGGTGAAAAGGCTAAAATGTGTTAAATCATACAACGATTGGAATGATGACCAGTGGAAAAGAGATTTATGGATCGACGAATCCAAGTTTCCGAATTTCTGGGTCCAGTCATTGACAATAAGTTATGTATGATCATTATAGCATTGCTAAAACAACAAATCTAATGGTGGATTAACACAGTGCTGTATACTTTTAGTTTTTAGTAACAAACGATTTTTAAGTTCCTTTAGTCAGTTACATGTGATGCAAATCTCCAGGTTAGTAGACGTGTTCTTCTTGTAGAAAAGAGATACCACTGAGGTAATGGGTAAAAGTTCAATCACAGGCGCCCCCACATAAGTTTGTCTAAAACCTAGAGCACTGTTACACCCTTTCTCTGTTGTGTTAAAGCAATTCGTATCCTTACAATATAGTTGCTTTTAAACTGCATGTTATTATATTTATTTCTTATGTTTATTTCAGCTTCCAGCACCTTTTCTGTATAAAAAGTGTTTTCTAATAATAACCCTGGTTTGTGTGTTTGTAGACAGTGCATCAGGATCTCCAGTGCAGGGAGGAGGAGGTCCTCTCCCTACAGCATCTCTCCCTTCACATTCTCCATGTGACACAGGGGGAGGAAAGCATGGAGGCTAAAGAGAAGGTGCACGTCATTAACAACAAGCTCCGCCTACTACTGAGACAGGTCGCTCACGACCTCAGGACGCTGCAGATACGACTGGTACGAAGAGATTACATACATGAACAAAGTGAAATTATTGGGTAAAAAAATCGACTACTACTTATATCGTTCCACCATAATCGTTGCAATCTGGTCGTCATCTGTTATCATTCTGGGCTCAGCTTTGTCATTCGGGACTGAAATTCAGCTTTAACATTTGGGATTTAGCCTTAAGAGAAAAAAAACTTTTGACTGAAAAGGTTAATGTCAGGAAACTAAAACGTCTGAAAAGCTTCGCCACACCCACCTTCCACGCTCGCCACTGCCTGGATCTCGTACGTGACTCAAGCTGATTAATCAGTTTATAATAATTGATTATTGCTGGAACGGAGCAGAATTCGCTGTTCTAATTAGTGTGCCGGGACACAGAAGCTGTGAAGTGAAAGTCTCACGAAGAGAGAACTGCTGAAGACTGCTCAACACTCACCAAACAGCAGCGGCCGCCATGCCAGTGAGGGAGTTTTGACGGCAACTTAACAATAAATGTATTGATAAGGTCATTACTTAGATTTCCTGTGAAATTGAATGCTTATGTAATGAGCACAAGCAGCAGCAGTAAAAATGCCAGCTGTGCAAAATCGTTTCATAACTCCAGATGTTAGACAAGCGTTCAGTAATCCTGGCGAATGGCTAAGGCCAGACTTTTTAAAATTGCTTGTTCCTCGGATGTCCCTACTTAAAAATCTACTGAGGAGAGAGGAAAAAAATACATATAAATCTTTTAAATTTCTCGAGGACTATGTGAAATTAATACAAGGAAGGAGGAAGAAATAAAAATATATATTTTTAAAAAAATAAAATGGATTTAACCTACAATTAAATTAAAGTGAATCTGGAAAAAATTTTATGAACAGAAGAAAACTGTTGGCTCTCCACCGGAGGGCGAGAAAAGCTAAAAAAAAATGTATTATTTTTTTTTTATTTCAAACATTGGTGCTGCGGCGGATCCGAGAAATACCCCAAAAAAATCTTTTTTTTGTATTCTTCAAATAAGATCTTCGGCAGGTCTGCGAAACAAGCAATAAAAAAAGTCTGGCCTAATTATCGTAACACTCCTCACACACAGCATTTAAACATTTAACCCGGATTTTACCTATTAACCCCCCTACAGGTGGCACTGGCGATTTGTTTTGCATATTTTTTATTTTCCTTTGCATACGTTCAGGCTGTGATGCTTCAGTGTGTGTTGCAGGAGCATGAAGGTTCAGCAGAAGATGTGGTTGTAAGGAGTGCTGCTCCGGTTCCTGCTCTAATGGACAAGGTACCGTGGAGAGAATAAAGCAGTATAAAAGCTCTTCCCTCTGTTCATCCTTTTAGCTCAGTAATGATTCTACTGATTCCTGAAAATGCTGACATGTTCACTCCTTTCTTCTTCTTCTTCAGGACTCAAGGACTGTTCGAAGAGGTCCTACTGAAGGGGTCAAGTACGTAACACACTTTCCTCACACACAGAATGAAACCAGATGTGATCATATCACATGAAGCTGCAGAAGATTTGCTTAAAAGATACAGGGCTTAAATTTGGTCCTTTCTGGAGATGTTTTGATTCCATAATTAGTTGTGATGAGTCAGGCAGTCAGGTTGTAGGTCAGTCAGTAGCTGAGTCAGTTAGTAATCTAGTCAGTAAGCACAGACAGACTGGGTCTGGGGTGGTGCAGCGGGTAATTTACTGGACAGTCGACCCAAAAATTGAAGGCTTAAGGCTCAGCACTGCCCTCCTCGGGCCACTGTTGTTAGATACTCACCACTGCTGACCGGCAGCTTTGGCAGCTCATTATTAAAGATCACTGTGAAACCATGTTAGGTTACCTGTGTATCTGAACAGTAATATGAACGAGATCTGTCTGGTTCCCATGATGCCGAACAAGGGTTTAATGGTTATAAGCCACAATAGAGAGAAACCAAATAAGAACAGTGTGATCAGACACAGTAAAAATGGAGACATACACACTAGCCCCATCTACAGTCAAGTACACAGTGGTCTTTAAAAAAAAAATCTCAACTGACCTAATGTTAGTGTAGATAACGATTAACGCTACACCAAATACTTTCCTTTTGGTGTTCTTGTTTTTATTTTCCAATAAAACGTATAGTTTCCTTATGGCGTCTAACAAAATGTCCCCACAAAATGTCAGACCTTTCTACCCTTACGAGGACATTTTGTCCTCATAAATGATATCCAACACTTGACAGTCACCCCACTACACACACATTCCCCTCATCCTGGTCCGTGTACTTTCCATATCTAATTCTAATCTTAGAATTTCCCTCCATGACCAAATCCATTGGCTCGTTTGGTTTGGTTATTTAATATATGATGAAGCTACATTGGAATATTTTATTTGCAATTTTAAACCTTTTTCCTTCGTTTTCAATCCTGTGCATTTTATTGCATTGTTTACAATTCAGAAATATAATTTTAACAAAATTGAATCACGAATATCTTGAATCGAACCGTTACACCCCAGCTGTCACACAGTACTGAGTGAGGAGTATAAAACTGTCCCAGTTTGTTTACACCCTCACCAGGTCTGCTCCTCATAGGCTAATAATGCTTTATATTGTATCTGGGATGTAGGGAATAATTCATTGCAGACCATTTTGGATACACCATCTATGTACAAGTCCTTCAAAGGGGTCAAGCAGCCAAAATGTGAAACTGAATACGGAAAATCTTAAAATAGGGGACTGTGGTAGCCTAGTGGGTAAGGTACTGGACTATGGACCAGAAGGCCAGGGTTCATATCCCACCTCTCCCACAGTTGGGTCCCTGAGCAAGGCCCTTAACCCACAATTGCTTGAATTGTGAGACTGTATTTATTGTAAGTCGCTCTGGATAAGGGCGTCTGCTAAATGTTATAAATGTAAATGTAAAATATTTATTGTTTTAATGTGCTATTAACTCGTTATCTTAGCCCTTTTCTTCTTATTTGGAATTGCTTGTGTATACAATGTGCTTAATATGTACCTAATAATAACCTTGCCCAGGTTGTTTTAATCCAGACCAATTTTCTAATCGCCTCTCCTTAATCTTGTGTCTTTTCTCACCTGTTGTGCTCTGTCTGATTCCTAGGGAACGGCAGAAGGACGTTTCTTCGAGCAGACCCTTCCTGTATCGAGTTCTGAGAGCTGCGTTTCCTCTACACCTGCTCTTCCTGCTGCTGCTGGTGCTGGCGTGTCTGGTTCCTCTGTCCGAGGACAATTACAGCTGTGCCCTGTCCAACAACTTCGCCCGCTCCTTCTACCCCATGCTGCGCTACACCAATGGCCCTCCTCCTACTTAGGAGCTCCAGCTTACACAGTCGTTGCTGTGGCCTAATTAGTTCCTCTGGTAACGCTGGAGACTGTACAAAACGAGCTTTCCACTCAAACCTTCAGTGGCCCCACATTCTGCTGGGGGTTTCTTTTTTCAAATGTTCTACTGGCTGTGAGAGCTTCCCCTCAGTTTTTCTTCTTCCCTACAAAAAGGCAGCGATTTAAAGCAGAAGCTAAAGACAGACAGTAATAGCCTACAGTCATATGCAAAAGTTTGAGCACCCCTGTTCAAAGGAAACGCACAGAACAAACCTGGCTTCTGTAAAGGTTAAAGCTTTTGCATTTATTTGGCCGCCTTTACTGCGTTCTATGTTTATGGGGTAGGGGTTGTATGGATTGTGTTTATACAGGTTATGTTGGTATTATTTAGAAAAGGAACACATTTGTGTTGGGTTAGTAACTCAAAAATAGTAATCCGTTATAAATGACTAGTTACATCCTTTAAAGTGAAGGGATTACTTTACTGATTACTTGCTGGAAGATTACTCCATTATTTATTACTTTTCATTTAAGTACCTCCCTAAAACACAAAACCTATTTTAATCTGTGAAAGCTGGCTAACAGCCAACAGTAACAGCCAAATTGACATTTGTTGTTTTAATGCCGTTTTTTTTTCAGGTTTTCCTGAGATAGGTGCACAAATCTGGCCAGCAGATGTCGCTATTTCGAGTGTTTGATTCTTTTTGATGAATTGGTTGAAATAATTTACAGCATCTGAAAGCTTAATTCTCAATTCAACTAGAAGAAATAGGAAGAGTTTGTTATAAATGCTTCAGGAAGAATCGCAAGTGGTGATTTTTTATTACTCAGTAGCTGTATTACAAGAATTTCAACTGTAATATAAAAGTATCAAGATTACTGTAACGTGTTACTTTATACCGTGTTACTCCAAACACTGCAAATCCTATAAAAGGATGAGGGCTGCCCAAACATTTGCATGGCTGTATAATATAGTGATTTACCTTCCAAAGTTCTTCAGATGAACCTGACTGCAGCACAATGTGCACCATAAGCACAGCTACACTAACAGCTGGTCCACGTTTAACTGGCCTGCATGTGAAAATAATTATAAATCAAAATACAAAATCAGAGTGATCAGAGCACACAATAAAAATAAGGAATCATTAACCATGATAGTAGCGGCAATGCCCCGAAATACCAATTCTTGGCCAAAACCAAAATTCTGTTCTGCCTTAAACTGAAACCAAAAATGTTTTGGATTTTTCTTTTTTTTTTCTTTGTAATATAAAATCAGTTCAATAACAGATCACAGCTCGCTTATCCAGTTTCTGTCGATCGTGAAATCATTTCTCTGACATTTTCACTGTTAATCCGGTGCTGCTCAAAATCAGCGTGGGGTCAGACTCACGGTTAGAGTAGCAACAGCAGCACCTTTCCATTTCACCCCCAAAATAATCTGGTCAGGGTTTCAGGAAGGAACGTAGCCTATCCCGTCATTTCTCGGGTGCAGATTAAGGTACACCCTGGACCAGACCAATCATGGTGGTTCCTGCAGCTGGGTCTTACCACTGAACCACCAGTACTGCATCGAATTGTGTACCATTAACATGACCTAAAATCTACCCCAGACATTCTCACACTCTCACACGCCCATGATCTAGTGGTTCTGTTCCACTGTTCCACTGTTGTATTAAATCCTCTCAACTTTCCTCCAGTCCTTTGTTCAATCCTGTTATTTACACCCCTTTGAATGAAGCAGTCAAAGCCACGCTTTTAGAGTTCGTGTGCCCAGTTCAAGTTTTATCTTCATAAACTGCCCCCCCCATCTTTATTTTATATCATGTGTGCTAAAAAACTTTTTTAAAGACACTCTAAAGAAGTGCCATTTGTAGGCAAAATATTTTTGCGACCTTAATCACGTTTGTTTACAGGCACGTGGAAGAATTTAGGCTGTAAATAAATCCAAATCCAACCTATTTTCTTGCTGCACCATACATACACACTAATATACATCACTGTGGCTGGTGTGATTTCACAAGAATCAGTGATCAGCATATAAATAACCGTAAGGGGGATTTGAGGTCATAACCTGACATCACCAGCATATAAACTGTATTGTATCTGAATCAGGGATGAGGAGCCTCATTTGCAGGTTTCATTCCAACGACAGTTTTGTAATCAAATGATCTCTGGAATCAAAGAGCTGATCAGGTCATGATCAGACTGTAGGAACGAAATCGTGCAGATGACAAGGTTTCCTCGCCAAATCATTTAATAGATAAAGACTTTTGGGTTAGTAGCAGTGAACCGCTACGAGGAGAACTATCCTAATATTAACAGATTGTTGTTATTGTGTATTACTAAATGACTTTAAACACAGAGCACATTGTTAAATCTGAGCCAGATCACAGAGCGTTGTTCTTATTTGGTTTTGTTACAGGTTATATGAATGTATTTAGATATAAAGAGTGTGTATAAATATAAAAGTGTACATTGGTGTATTATGGAAAACCCTGCACTAAAGCCTAGGTAAAGACAGGAGTTGAGCCCCTTTAGTCAGAATACTAAAAGTGTATCTGTTATATAAGTATTTAAGAAATATTTTATTGTATTTATTTCCCCTTCACAGGTTTCTCAGCACTCAAGCCATAGCACAGAGATCATTTACATAATTAGTGTGTACAGTTTGTGCTTTTATTTTTGACTATTTATGCAACAATGTATAGCCAAAAGCCAATTTGTATTTCCTAAATAAAGTTGTTTGCCTGGAGGTTGCATTTTTTATTTCACCCATAACAGTCTGGAGGAACTGTCTACAAAATGAAGTGCGTTAACACGTACGACTTTTTCCTCTTCTTTTTTTTTTAAATGACAGGAATTTTACAATTAACGGCAACGTTTTGAAAATGAATATGACACAATTATGTGGCCAACAAGCAGAACCTGGAATCTGCCATTTCATATTTAAACGTGCCCGTGTAGACCACAATATGACCATGCTGGAAAATCCAACTACGACACGACTCCGTTTACACGCGGCCATTTCATGCACCTTGCACCTGAATCGGATTCTTATAAGATGAATAAAGTGTGCGTTTACACTACGTGTCGTGTGCAGGACTGAAATCCAGCAGCACTGTTTTGGACGGTGTGGCTTTCTGTGTCGTTAACTGTTTCCAAACCATTCTTTTTGGTTGCAGAATCAAAGCACACTTTGTGAAAACCAAAATTCGACCTTTTTTTTTTGCCACAACTGTACGTAATGTAAGCAGCTTTAAGCTTTTTTAAAGTTTTGATATGTCTTTAAAAAATTATATTGATCTAATACGCACAACCCCGCTCAGTTCACTTCATATAGAAATTAGTGTTCAGGATTATTTTCTTATTTGCACGAGATGGAATTTTCATTCAGCATAACTGCTTGTGATTGAGATTTCAGGCATGAAATGACTGGGAATAAACAGGTTTAAAGACTAATTAATCTTTAGATTCATAGTGCAAAATAAGGAACCTTTTTTTTTTTTTTTTTACAAATAGGACTGAGCCATTCTGTTAAACATTTAGGACAACTGGATACAATGGAGCGAATACAACAGCTGTGAGAATTACAAACCATTATGACATTTACCTTGTTTTTTTTGCATAAACAAATTCTGTTTACAGTTGGCGGATGACACAATCATGAGCGGTACTCGTTTGTTACTGATATTTTGTTCACCTTGGCACCAGCTTGAATTATTTTTTTAAAAAATGGTCCTGTCTTGATTTTGATGCAAAATGTAAAAACGTGGTGGATATTCATGTGTGAGACCCTGATTTCATGTCCGTTCAGTCCGTTCGGGTTCGAGCGTAGTTCCAATCCAAGGCGCTTGGGTCGATTTGTCTGTATGCAAGTCAGCTGCACATTCCTGATTCTCCTGCTTGGTGTGAGACAGTGCTCTTGTTTTTGGAACATCTCCTAATTCAGGCTTACGTAGCACCAATGGCCCATGTGCACACAAAGCAGAAAGATGTGACTGACAGTTAGGGCAATTTCAAATTTCAACGTATTACCACTCAACATGCTATCAGGACAGAACAAAAAAGTGGACAGTTTTAAAAAAGTACCCTATTTTCCAGACTATAAGTCACAGCGGCGTATAAAATGTATGCTGCTGAATTTAATAGTAAAATACAGTTATAAATTATACAGGTTTGTGCCGTTAAACGTCCTCATTACGTTCTGTGAAATAGAACATGGACCAAAATGGACATTGACTGGACATTACCGTAGTCACATAGCAGTTTAGATACTTTGCATATAGTGTTTTATCCATCCATCCATTTTCTTCTGCTTAATCCACAGGAGGTCGTGGCAACTCTGGGCACAAGGGCAGGAACAGCCTATCCATCGTAGGGCACACAGTCACACACTAAGGGCAACTTTAGAGACACCAATTAACCTAACACACATCTTTGGACTATGGGAGGAAACCGGAGCAACTGGAGCCACCATGCTGCCCTAGTGTTTTATTTCAAACTATAATATTTAATAACACAATACGAAAATAGTTCGTATAGTACTGTACTTTACACCAATTCATAGGTTTGTATCTTTTAGAAAACTTGAAACACTCACCCAAAACGAAAATGAATGGAAAGCTATTATGTTTTTTCTCCACCTTTTTCTGTCAATTAGACGTGAATTAGATATATATAAGACAGATTTTTATTTTGTAACATAATTCCAAAGACCTCGACTGTTAAAGATGTTTGGATGAATGTTAAACAGCTCATGCCTGCAGCTAATATTCCGTGAGCTGCAGACATTTAGGAACTCGCCCTTGGGAAGCGCAATTTCAGAAAAAGACAGACCGACCTGGTAGTGAGGCTGTATTAGAAATAGAACGCTACATAGTACTCGTCTGTGTCTGAATCTAGCATGTAACATGCAACAACACTGAATATCTTTAGTGCCCTAAAAATACCCAGAATGTGTACTACTCTGGTCAGAATTGAGTGAGCATTGAGAGCTTTCTTCATGGTGTACGGCATCCCATCATGCACTCCGACCTCACCTCACTATACGGTGCCAGATATCACTGCTAACTGTGTAAATATGAGCATTGTGGTTGGATTGGGTTTTTTTTCTCATCAGAATGAAGCAGGTAAAGTCCACACCACTGTATGACTGTACCACATACAGGGGCAGCCTACTTACCAGGGCTGCATCCTAAATGCTGGTACTCCATAGAATAAGCCTTCAAAACTCGTAACTCAAAACAATCCTCACCTTGCCAGATGTGGGACACGGACCTGAGTGGCTTGGTGGTGTGGTCTGGACTTATTACCATCAGGTTCTAGCATGTCGGCCTCTCACCCCCGGGTCCCATTCCAGTGTGTTACTGAGTTTTCTCACACGGTTTCTTAGTATGACAGGGCTGGATGTGTAGCAGGTCAGACAGGGGTGTCAGGCATGTGTGTTAATCAAATTCGTACTGCCCCGAAACAGCACGACCGGTGGATGTGGGATTTAGTTATCCTCCCACTGCATTAAATGATCTGAGCAGGATACAGGTTAAGGAGCTTGCTCAGGGGTCCAACAGCAGCAGCAGCTTTACAGCCTTCTGTTCAGTGAACTAAACTGAATGGTTGCTATGCATTAGCAGTTTATAGGTTTCATGGCAGATGGATCCAGTACTAAACAGAACTATTATAGTCCAGAAAATACGGTAATGGTAGAGAAAGTGTTTACGGAATAGAAAAATGATTTGTTGGAATGTGTAAGTTTTTTGTACCACAGTTTTACCCCACTGCCCCCTATTGACACAACACTATTAACAATATACAACATTTTAAATTTTTTCTCCACAACTTGCAATAAAATGGGCCAATAGCATGTTCTTCTTGGCAGGCACATCTGTAGATGAGTTTGTGTGTGCGCATATGGAGCAGTCACTCCTGAATGTACTCAGTCACCTGTGATTTGTGCTGCACTCTGAAGCTGTGCGACTGAGCTCTGAAGCTGTGTAATCCCAATCTGAAGCTGTGCAACTGGGCTCTGAAGCTGTGCGACTGGGCTCTGAAGCTGTGGAACCGGACTCTGAAGCTGTGCGACCGGACTCTGAAGCTGTGCGACCGGACTGTGAAGTTGTGCGACCGGACTGTGAAGCTGTGCAGTGGGACTCTGGAGCCATGTGGCAGGGACTACGTTTGACGGGGTCACTGTATTTATACCTCCGCTCTCAGAGCGTGTGCCTGACAGACGCCTGCTCTGAGCTGTGTTTGCATCGAGCATCTCCAGCAACAGGTCATACAACAGGACAACGTTCTTTCTCTTCATACTGTAGAGGTGTTCCATGCCCTTGTTGCTAAATTCAAGATGGGAAAACAGGTGAATTGTGAGTCACAGGAAGTTCAGCTGTATCATTTTATATAAGTTCTGATTCGCATCGTTGCTGTGGTTTAAGTTCATTACACAAACATTACAAAGATACATAAGAGCAGCACAGACATATCCTTACAGTCTATACTAATATATACACAGACTAAATCATTTGCTCTCTATTACACTCATGTTGCTGTGTAGCCGAATTCCAGGATTACATCTAGTAACAGTTTCTTGCAGTCGCATGAATATATTAAAACTTAAATCATTAAAAAGCATTGAGACTGGCTTAAATACAAACAACATGCTGTTAATGAGTGATAGTCTCCTCAGTAAGTATTTTTTCACCCTTGCTTTTTGTTACCCTCAGATTCCTACGTTATGCCGATATTTCTCCCGCCAAACGACCGTTCAGTGTGGACTACAATTTGTGAGAACCAGCCTAATATCCTCTCAGTCCTCAATTTTGTACTATACTTTTTCAGAGATTCTTCCACTGATTATTCAACACTCACTCTTCATATCTACCCTCTTCGTATCTGATCCACTCATACCAGTACAACACACACTAATACACCACCACCCCATCAGTGTCACAAGTGCGTCTATATTTTATGACCAACACATCAGAGATAACTACAACAAAGCCAGCAGATGTATGTGGTTGTCACCAGTGATAAATGCTCTAGAGGGTTACATAAGAGATACACGCTAGGAACCAAAAGTCACTTATTATAGGCCAAATACCCTCTAATTTTTGTGAGCAGTGTACTCTATATGTGTATATACTCAAACACTAGATTAGTCAAACAGTGTGGCTTGAGCCTACAATCAATGTTTAACTAACTACTGTAAATATAGACACTTTAATCTCATAATTATTAGTTGTGCCTTTTTTTAAACAATGCTTGTCCTGCTCAGGGCTCTGTAAAGTCCAATCCCACCTCTCCCAAAGCTGCCACAGTTGGGTCCTTAAACAAGGCCCTTAACCCACCATTGCTTGAATTATAAGACTGTATCTTTTATTTTATTGCTTGTTTCGCGGATCCGCCGACGATCATATTTGAAGAATACCAAAAAAATATATATTTTTTTTTTGTATTTCACGGCTCCGCCGCAGCACCAATGGTCCAAATTGTTCATCTTCTGTTCATTTAATTTCTTTCCAGATTCACTTTAATTTAATTGTAGGTTAAATAAATTTGATTTTTAAATAAAAATGTATTTTTATTTCTTCCTCCTTCCTTGTATTGATTCCACATAGTCCTCGAGAAATTGAAA
>JAUZSU010177558.1:0-12751 GCA_034780255.1 Parotocinclus maculicauda | reverse complement strand
ATTTTTAATGATTTTATTTTACAAGTTGACACTTCAGTAATTACTGAATTCAGTATGAATTACTGAAGTATGAACTGGAATTATTGCAGTGGGCTACAGTATTGCCAACTAAATTGCAGTACTAAAGTATTGCTCACAAAAATTATATATACATACATACATACAATCCCTCTGGACAATTGTTGTTGACCTTAGAGTTTAGCTGGGAAGGTGTGCAATGGTTCAACCTTAATAAATTAATTAAAACCTTTAATAAATATTTAATTGCAGATGGTTAGAAACCAATATACTATTTGTTTGGCCATTATCATCATTCCATTCGTTAATACACAGTACCAGTACACTCTTCTTCCATAGCAATGCCTTTGGAATGTGTGCAGCATGTGATTTTGTGCATAGACATCCCTCAAAAAGATGTTGTCTTGAAGGCAGCATGTGTTGCTCTGAAATCTCAGTGTACATTCCTGCATTAATGCTGTGATCACAGAAATGTAAATGACTTTTACTAAGGGCCCTAACAACCCCATACCATGACAGACCCTGGCTGTTGTTGATAACAGTCTGGATGTTTTTTTCACCTGTTTAGGATCACTCAATGTAAAAAATCTGGAATACTGATTCGTCTGACCACAGTATATGTTTCCACTGTGTGATGGTCCATCCCAGATGTCTCAGAGCCTATAGATGTCATTGCTGTTTCTTGACATGATTACCATAAGGCTTCTTTTAATAAGACTTATTTTAATAAGCCTTAAAGTAAAGATTCAAAGTAAAGATTTAAGTGGCAATTGTGAGTGTAACTTGCAGTGCTCAATGCAGTGCCGTCTGGTTGATCGGCAATCACAAATTTTCCTTTTAGGCAAGTCCCTTCCAATCTTTTTTGAGGAACATTTCTTTTCTCTCACATTTGTTGACACACTGGGGATCCCACCTTTCCGCCTCAAAGACGCCGTGATTGGAAGATAATTCTTTTATACCTTTTGTACCATATGTTTACAGTAGAATGATGACATCACCTATTTGAAATCACTACATTACTTAAGGTTGTTTTTATACCCTCATTACTAACCCTAAACCATTTTGGATTGTGTTGTAGGCCTGAAATGCAGGAATGAATGTATATTAACAAATTAAATTAAGTTGACCAGACAAAACATTAAATATATTTGGTTAATACTATCTGCAATTAAATTTGCAACCCATATGGTAGTGTAAAGTATTTTCAGAGGAGTGGATTTTTTTATATCAATATATAGAAAGAAATGCCCATAGTTTTGGATCTATGTTAAGATGCCCTCAAAACTAGGCACCATGAAGTTTACTTTCCTTTCAGTGTTACTGCTGTTGGTAAATAATACATAATATGTATTCTTTAAGATAAATCATATCAATAACACTTTTAAGCATGGCATTTAAGAGGCTGAGATTATCATAAAATTCCCTGCAGTATCTGTACTATTACTATGCATCACATGGCAAAGAGCTGCTTATTCCAGTGGGTGTTCTTCTGAACAAATTTCTACCAGAGCTTGTCCAGGTTTGGCATGGGCAGAGGTTTGACCTGTTACTTAAGAGAACAGCCAAGACTCAAAGACACTGTAATGATAAAATCCATCCTAGTAACTGGCACGCCAAGGAGCTCTGGACTGGAGATGGGGGATATCAGCGGAATGAGGGATGATTGCTGTAACCATATCCTAGATTGTTGTAAAGCAAGACATTGGTACAATCAGGCACCCCCAAAATTAGGCTATATTTTTAAATATGCTTCAGTCAAAGCACCATTTCCTACTCAAGGTATCATTGCTTTCAAAATACTCTTAAGTGTCACATTTAATGGAATATCGGTTGTCATTTTTATGTAGATTTGTTTGATTGCTTTAGCAGATCTTGACTTATCCCCTGTAGTCTTTCCCTTTGACTTTGCTCTGGAATTAATGGAAACTCAGTCTGGATTCATACAAGGACAGGACCGCCCTTGGACGCAATCTTTATCCCTCTGATTTAACCACCCTGCCATGGGAGCACTCAGCCCATGTCCTAATTTATATCCATCTCGCTGTCTCTCTGGCACTGTTCTTTTTTCTTTCTCTGAGGGTAATGTGAGGGGCAGTGGGGTGGAAAGAGAACTGTATGTCAGTACCAAGAGGAGTGATGAAGCAGTCAGAGGTTAAACATCTGATGAGCAGTAAGCAGAGGAAGGCCGGAAGAAACCCTTCCGTTCAACAGGGTTAGAAGTTGAAACTGGTGTAGTAAGTTGTTCAACAATTGTACAAGTCAGAGGCGAAATATTACATTTTCTATATTATGTTATTGTTATTATATAGCAGTAGTATTGTTTTTGTATATATAAAATATGTTTATAATGTCTGTCATTTTATTTTGTAATCAAATGTTGAGTTCATTCTGTTCATTCTCATTAGTCCAGCAGCTGTTTATCTGGGAAACGGCCATATTAGTAAATGTGTGATAACATATGATAAGAATTCACAAGCATATCAGTCTGATGTTCACAAAGAAGCATTCACTGCACTACCCTCTTTGTTTCTTGCTCCCTTTTTTTCTTTCATCCTCTCCCCTTGTCTATTGTTGGGTCAAGGCTGTGAGATGAAACCAGGTGGAGACAGATAATGAAAAGGATACCTCCACTTTATCTAAATTTTGACATACTGTATTATCTTTACAACTCTGGATTATTTCAGAGGAGTTTTGAGTGAAGTGCCTTGATACACCCATGTCATCTAAAATGCCTTAACTTTAACACACCCTTGCTATGCTATGTTAATGAAAGTATAAGAGTAAAAGTATTTTTTTGTTAGTTAGAATTATGTAAGCTTTTTAAAAGTTATATTTCAATATCTAACCGTGCATGTGGTCATTCTAGTCTATCTGGTGAGCCTTTTTACACGAAACACTTTCCAGTCGATGTGACACATATTGGATTGGATTTTTTCTTGTTTGTTTATTTGTTTGTTTGTTTTTGCAGTTAAGCCTTCCCCCTGGTGCTACTTTACTTTGATAATACTATAAATAATGCCAAAGGTGTAGTGGTTATGGTTCTAGTGTATGGTTCTAGGGTAGCACAGCAGTCTAAATTTACTATATAACTGTCCAACGACCCAATTTGGGTAGAATGAAGAAGTTAAGTAATGAAGTATCATTATGGTAAATTGTTGCTTTAATTTACATTTTTAAACCAGTTCAATGACTAGTGGGTTAGTTTAAGAGTGAGTAAATCACCAAACTGTGCTAAACTCCTATCCTTCAGAAATGTACCGACTGACATGTGTTGGACACCCATGTTGTTTTCTCTGTATACACCAGCCTTAGCATTAAAACGATTTACCTAATATTGTGTAGGACACAATATTCACAAGTCTTTTGAAGGTGTCATGTGGTGTCTGAACCAAGACTTTAAAAGCAGTTTTAAATTGTGTAGTTTATGAGTGTTGCTTGAAATCTGAGAAAATTAGAGACCACGTTAACACCTTGATTTCTTTGTTAGGTCCTCAGACCATTTCTGAACAATTTTGTGCAACGTGTCAGGGTGTATTATCCTGCAGGTTACACAGTGGCTCAGTATGTAGCCCTGCCACCTCACAGCAAGACGGAGGCTGGATCACCTGGACACCCTGTGCCCCAGTGCCTATAAGTGACTAGTCTTGAGATAACCTTGTGTATATATGTAACTTTGTGTGTGTCGCTGAAATGGCAACTGATGCCGATAATGATGTTACATAAAACAAAGAAACGAAACAAACAAACAAGCGTTAACCTGCCGAAAGACACCACTGCCTTTAGGTCATACCGTTGCCAAAGTAATTGCCAAGTGAATGCCAGGACACTAGTTTTGTTGATAAAATATTGCCGCTAGCATCACACTGTCAATGGCATTTATTTCACCTGTGATTGGTTTTAATGTTAAGGCTGATCGGTGTACACAGGAATCCGTGCTACTCTGTGAGCCCCAAACATAGCTCCACTTCAGTTCTCCACTGTCTACTTTTAATGGAGCTTAAAAAGAGAGCATGCTCTGTCTGACTGCATTGCACTGCTTCACCTCACACAGGCCACCATATATCAGACATCGATGAGCCTCATTAACCCTCAGCTGACTCAATACACTCTTTGACCAATATGTTAGACGTGGCTCCATGTTTTATCCTGGCTAGACCTGATAGTGTCATTTTGGTCTTGTACTGTAGGACTATAGATGCCTAGTGTGAATAATTCCACAGATCATTCCCCTGCACTGTGACCTCTTTCTACTTTCTTGCTGTCCAGTGCTTAACAGATCATTAACAACAGATCTCTTAACATGCTAAACTTGGAATGGTAATGCTGTGTATTTAATCCCCCCATAGGACAGATTGTGTTTGCCCCATTCTTGTCTTGGCCCCATTTTTCGTTTAGGATTGAATCCTTTTCTGAATTTTGTCTTAGCACAGAGGCCCAGATAGGAAAATACTTTACTGGGCATATCCGTCATGGACTCCCCCCTATAGCCTGCACAAGTGGAGCAAAGCTTAAGCACTTGCTCCACACCTTAGCTATGGAACCTTGTAATTCTCGTTATCAGCCAGGCATGTTCTTCCTGCTGTTGTACAAACACTGGTCTGTGAATTAGCATTGCAAGACCACCATCTGAACCACATTTTGTTTTATTAATTATGAAATAAAGATTTCCAGTCATACATTAAAACATGTAAAAGGGAAAGCTTATTTTATGTTAATCATGCTCTTTCATTGTTGTTACAGATATCCTAATCAAACCCATATTTAGAAATCCAGAATATGCCAGGAAGGCATTTTGTGACTCATCAATGAGTCCCAGAGAACCCGTGTACTTTTGAGGAAGCACAGTGTATGTGTCCTGGGGAACTAGCTGGTTTCAGACCATTTTGGCAGTGTACATCACTGTTATGTCACTGGCAGTTGCGCATGCTTTGTGGTGGCAGAAAAACAGCGAATAAAACTGGAATGAAACGGCCAAGATCCACAAAATAATGACAAATCTCATCTGTGGGAATCAGGGTGGCTCGGTGGGTAGCACCACTGCCTCACAG
The DNA here is from genome assembly GCA_034780255.1 of Parotocinclus maculicauda. NCBI lineage: Eukaryota > Metazoa > Chordata > Actinopteri > Siluriformes > Loricariidae > Parotocinclus > Parotocinclus maculicauda. The sequence goes on along the minus strand of JAUZSU010177558.1, from coordinate 7,685 downwards.
CAATCCCAGGGTGGAGCGATCTGGGTCCTTTCTGTGTGGAGCCTGCATGTTCTCTCCATGTCTGCGTGGGTTTACTCCGGGTACTCTGGTTTCTTCCCACGGTTCAAAGACATGCGTGTTAGGTTAATTGGTGTCTCTAAAGTGGCCCTTAATGTGTGACTGTGTGCATGACTGTGTGTGTGTGTGTGTGTGTGTGTGTGTGTGTGTGTGTGTATATATATATATATATATATGTGTGTGTGTGTGCGTGCGTGCGTGCGTGTGTGTGAGAGAACCCTTCGATGGATTGGAGTCCCATCTAGGGTTGTTCCTGTCCTTGCAGGCACCGTCTGGCCCGCGACCCCGTGTGGATTTAGCGGAAGATAATAAATGACTGAATGGATCTTGTCTGTTGTCAGATGCCAGAATAAGAAAAGCTTAATTACCTTAATTTTTATAGAATTCCATTTTCGATGGCATACTTTGAGGCAAAATTCAGGACTGTTCATACTACCCGAAAATCTTGTCTCTGTCATTTTATTTTTTAGGTATGACTTTTATAGTGCACTTGAATACTTTTCAACAGTTCTACCCAGGTGGACTTCTGTGTTCAAGATTTGGCAGGTGTCACCTCTGAAATATTAAAACTTAATTCATGACTAGCCCATGCAAAGTGTAGCTTTTGTTAACGATCTTCTTTTTATTGCACATGCCTCAGCTGGTTGACCTTAATATGGAAGATTACATAATAATGGTGGCTAATAATGATGGTGTGGCTCAATGCATAAGAACCTGGACTTCTCATCCGAAGGTTATGAGTTCAAATCTGTGATCAGCCAGCTACCACAGTTTGACCCTTGAGCATGGCTTTTAAGTTTGTTACTAAAATTAGTTATAAGCTCCTCTGGACAAGGATATTTGCTATGTATGTATGTGAATGTAATTAAAAGAACAGTTAACCTTTTATAATGAAAGCTTGAATAGTGCAGTAAACGACCTGAGTGAAGTAACCTGACCTGCTTTTCTCCTCTGCAGTTGGAGTCAGAGCTGGAGCAGTGTGAGCGAGAGAGCGCCGAACTGCAGGAGTATGCCAACTCGGTATTGCAGCAGATCGCAGACCACTGTCCTGACATTCTGGAGCAGGTCGTCAATGCGCTTGAAGAGTCGTGCTGAACACACCATGCTCTGACCCATTTTTCCTGGATAAAAGAAGCTCCTCTCCAAAGCAAGACTCACATTTGTTTATTGCCTGTCTCATTGGATCCCATTACATTTCAAAGCCAAAAGACACCAGGGTGCATCCTCAAACCCTTTGAGACATCAGACATCAGACATGAGACATAAGGACAGGAAGGAGCTGAGAATAAAGGCGGAGAACATCCGCTTACATAAGTGCAGGGACTACCGAATGGGCCTCACGGGGTTCACCATCACAACTTCACTACCTAGGTCTATTTACTCCTTCTGAATCTGTATCTCATCACCTTCCTCCTGTCCTTGTGTCTATTGGCTTACCATTCAGACTCCCAGATGTTTACAGCTCACTCACACTGGCTAGAATAGGCCAAGACAAACCAGTGAGCTGAGATATTAACAAAGTCCATTAAGTCCGTCCACTATGTGAAAAACCTAAACTTAACACGTTCTTCTTTTTTTCACGTTCTTCTTACAGGTTTCATAACCGTGCATGTGGTGAGAATTCTGAGGGCTTAAAGATGCAGGTTTCTAAGTTTAAAAGTCACATTATTTTGTTTGTTTTTGTTACTGATATTGATTGGTGACATTCTGGATGAGGAAAAGTTGTTTTCTCAAGCATAATTGCTCCCTAAGCTATTTGAAATGTGTTTGGGTTTGTTCCATCCTTATCCTCATGAGGGTACTTTCATGGGAGTTCCATCATTGTAAAGGTCATGCCTACGCATTCAGTTACACAAGGTGTGAAGTGGATATTAACACTGTCTGTCCAATATGCAAAACAAGAATCTAGCTTGTGTCGTTGAGTGCAAAACAGAACATGGAGTTGGGCTGAGTTGGATTTTAAATGTATAGTGCTGTTTTCATTTGTCCTTTTAGGACAGCTCTAAAGTTTCTGAGGTTTAAAATGTGGTTTCAATAATGGTTTAAAATATCATGCAATCAGCAAATCAGAAGAGTTTACTCTATTACAGATATATACGTTACATATATATAGTGTGAAGGAGCATTTTACATGGATAAAAGCGGTTGTTACGAGGGGATGTTATTGTATTGTAACCTGGGTTGGTGCTTCAAGACGGTAATTGTTACCATTTACTGGTGTTAAATTAAGAAGTAGAGCAATGAAGAACTGAATCTGTTACCGCCTTTTAAAGATTAATGGTCAAATCTTTGGACGTTTTTTCCACCGCACACTGACAACAAGAACTGGCCTAAATGGAAACCAGAGTAGTTCTAGTTAATTTTCTATCATTTGAAGAAACAAATAGATATTACAAGCAATAAAAATAATTAAAACATAATTTAAATCCAACTAAATTATCATTGCTGTGTAAAACAACATTACGGCTAGTTTAAAAATGCATTTTCACGGATTTCTTGTCTCATAAAGCATATACAGTTCCATTAAAACAACATTTCCATCTTCACAACTCCGTCTCTCAGCTGGCACAATCAGTTATCATAATTGTCGCACAGCTCCAGAGCTTCTTGGTTTGATCCTGACCTCAGACTGTCATTTGCATGTCCTCCTTGTTTTTGTACGTAACTCTGGGTATTTCAGTTTTTGCCCACTTTCTAAAAGCGTGGGTTAGGTTAACTGATCACTCTAAATTGCTCGATTGTGAATAGGCCTGACTAGTATCAAAATCATCTTATACCTGTCATAACTAGCAATTGATGACATGAAGTGAAATAAACAATTAAATCCTAAATTCAATCCACTCCATCTTGCAATAAAAAGCCAAAGAAAAAAAAAGTTCCATTCCCATTTCTCTTTACCAAAATGTGTAGTCATTGTGCAGTGGAAAAGAACCTTTTTATCTTTTTCCCACCTTTATATTTAGACCCTCCTTTTATCAGATACAGAAGGTGAATCCTTCTTAGTTTATGACTATATGAGTCTCTATCTTCAGGTCAAGGGAGTCCATGACAGCTTGCTGAACTCATCATAAATATTGCCTCATGAATTATTGAGTTTGGCCGTTGCTTTAAAGTCCAGAGTTGATTGCCCGGCTGTGGATGATACTGAGCTTAACGTCGCTCTCTCCTCTCTCTTTTCTCTATCTCTGTCTATTTTTCTTTCTTTTCTCTCTTGCTCTCTGGCTGTGAAGTCCTACATCTCACTGGTGTGATAAGCAGGGCAGATGTGCAATATTGCCTGGGAATCGGTCTGTGCAAGTCTCTTTATCTCTTTTTGACACACACGCGCACACACTCAAACCACGCCACCTACCCCACCACTCCCATTAGAGTCTATAGACCACATAGAGACAGATAAGAGTGAAAAAAGGCAAAGCTCAACATTGTTTTCCAGAGTATTGATTGCAATTGTTTCAGTGTTTTCTTGGCCAGTAACAATATACAATATAGTTCTGTCAGAAGAGATAAGGTACAGTAATTTTTCTTCTGTTGAATATGTTTGTTATTCCAAAGGGCAACAGGATCCCTTGCGTGCCAACGTGTAGTGATGCAGTGTAGTGCCTTAATGAGCAAAGTCCCTTACTTGGGTTTTGATACTAAAGAAACGCCCATTCGCGTGTCATTGTCATCGATATAATGATTTTATTACACTGGTATTGTCGTAATCACTCTTGATAGGCTTCCTTATGTGAGGACGCCAGCCCGTCTGTCAGACAGAAACACTGACCTGCCTCTCTTCCTCTGTTGTATTGTGCAAAGCCATTTCTACTGTCTATTTCACACACACGTACAAACTCACTGTTTTGGCTTGGCCGTCTTGGGTTTCTGAAATATGGGACTTGGTTATCAAGACTGGGGCTGAATATCCGAGCTTAGACTAAACACAGGCCTCTCACACATGCTCATGCTTACACATGCGCGCACACATGCACTTACATCCCGAGGATTTATGAGGCTCACTATAGGAGCTAGGCTTTTAATGCTGCCCTCCTTGCATCTGTTCAACTTAGAATTCACTAAAAAAGCAGAGTTGGAAAAAAGACGCGATAACCAGAAACAGATCAGTCAGCGAGCAAGGATGCAAGTCCTGTGCACGTGCGTCATACTGCTTGTATTTCTTTCACTGTGATTGCTGGATATGTGCAGGACCTAATGATCACAAAAGTACCTGCAGGCTTTGGATGAATAGCTTTGTGCTGAGTATCTCACTGCCATTCACTTCTTTACAACGGACCAGAAGCTCTTATCAGTAGTTACTGTGTTACAGTATGACGTCACTTTGGATGTTGAGTCTGTTTTTGCCTTTCCACTGTACGTTACACAATGTTGCACTGTAGGTAGACTTGTTGTGCCTTGCATATTGACATATTATAAATCAGGTATTGCTTATTATTTTGTAATAATCTATAATAATAGGCTTGTCAGTGGATAGAGAGATGAAGCTAATAATTTACCAGTCGGCAGGATATCCTTGTGGATTATAATGTTTTTAATAATTTTCTCCCAATTCAGTTACAACTGTGTTTCCATTCATAGAACAGCACCATCCTGAAAGGGAAGGGCCTACATGTTCTTCCTCTTGAGGAGTGCCCCAACCTCCACAAACGAGGTGCTTGATTATTCTGATTCTGATCAGTAGTGTGGACTCGAGTCCGACCCTTTCTGCTCATAGAGCTCTGGTAATAATGTTATCTTGGAACCCTGAGTGCTGATCATGTGCTGGTGATTGGGCAAAGGCTTTACTGTCCTCACACATTAGGCATTGCGTTATTATTATTACGAGTACAATGCCAACTTTTCTTACTTCTTTCACTGCTTTTCGTTATCTAACAGTGTTTGCTTTAATAGGCTGAATCTTCTCATTATGGATGGCGTATCACAACAGGACACAAGGACAACATTTCAGTCATTATGAGTTCAGCCTTTATTTTAGTATCTTGTGTGTCTTAAGTGTTGTTCAGGTCTGTCAGAGCCAGTCTTTGAGCATCTGATTTATTTGCCATTGCTTTGTCTCGTGTCCTCTGAGAACACTGCCTGATTTTAACCACACACACACACACACATCTATTTATATATTGAACTGTTTTGCACAGCGTCTATGAGGTGGGAAGATCCATCTGAACAAAATGGCCATGAGGTCTTTCAAAAAATAAAATTCTAACGTGTGTCTCAGAAATCCTTTCTAAGTGTCAAATAAAAGCTTTTAACATTAATTCTGAAATCCTTACTGCGTGATTAAAAATGTATTATGTATATTGATTCCTGCTCGTGGTTTTGTTTCTCAGACTGTTGATACACGTGTGACTCTGAGATTGCGATGTTGAAAACTTTGTGTTTTCTATCAGAAGTGTGTAAGCGTGTGTTTGGGGTCGAAAGCCTCCCTCCATGACTGTGCTTCATGTGCGCTTACTAACCTTTAATTCTAAACCGTGGCAGCGTATGTCGTTTATGTCGACAGCCTGACCACATCTTACACAGATCAACTCGTTTGAGGTCAGATTTGTTTGACTGTGAAACACAATCCACGCCAGCTGATTTCCTGTGATTGTTTAGGAAGACACTCATGTTTTATGAGCCCTTAAGTAGATCTCCATTAAATAGTTTACTCATTCACTCATTCACTATTGGCATTATTTATCCAAATACTCCATTGACAAATCCACATTTTTCAAGCGACCCTTCCATCTACTTAACTTGAACGGTTTGAGAATGTTTACAGGACCACATTAAACATCTGCTGAAAGACCAGGTTTGTCTGGGAGTACGCTTTAGAATGAACGAATCCGTGCCTGACGATGTTAGCATGCGCCTCGATTTGCCGCTGTTAAACTCTGCCCATCCATTCCAGTCGTATTTAGTTTAGATTGTTTTTTCACACTTAAATCCTAAAGGGGTCATACAGTGAAAGAGGTAAAACCAAAGACTTCTATCAGCACGTTTGCCTGACTGTTTATGCAGTATATTTTCCTTCTAAAGCCAGAATGCACAGCTTGACCAAGCATTGTGAAGTACACTGAATAGGGCTTAACGTTTTGTGAGTTTGGAGCCTTTACATAACTATGGCTGTAATCTGTTTCACAGTACTAGTAAGAGTTTCAGTAATATCACCCATGGGCAAACTGCAAAACATGCCTTTTTTTTCCACAGTCAACCTTTTCTACAAATTTGTGCTATTTTCTACAGCACACTCACACAGTCCTGGAGGATGCCTTCCCCGTCCACCTAAATTTAATAATGAAAGACACTTTCATAACAATAAACTTCAGTGTAAACCTGTTTACCTGCTTTTTTTTGTTATTTTTTCATGAGATACTTGCTGCCTTTTCTCCGTTTGTAAAAACGCTGGAGATTTCTGTATAAAGAAAATGATAACTGAGGACTAGGCATATTGTATTCATCTTTTGTAAATATAAACACTTCATTATCAGTTGTCCTGCTCTCTGTCTTTCGCTGTTTGTTTGTTCCGTGGCGTTGCCATACCAGCACCTAAACAAACACAAACACACTTGCAGATTGTAAGGTTGCAGTTATCAGGATGCAAAGTCTTCCCATCTTAATCATGCTGCTCTCTCACATGGAACCCATTTTTCCATTTCGAGAATACAATTGCATGTATTATGGTTTGAGTCTGGCCTGCATTGTGTCAGTGGCGCCTGCCCTTGTCTGCAGCTCTATCAGCCTTTCTGTCGACACTCTACACCTTTCTGTGTTAAGATGCAGTGGGGATAGAACTGAGCAGCTGTAGGTATCACTGTAACAGTGATATATTTTCAACATGGCCACCCTATAGAACCTATCTACATACACTCACCTGTCACGTTATTACGTACTCCTCCTTGTTTCTACACTCCTTGTCCATTTTATTCCACTTACTTACTAGGTTCCACTTACCATATAGAAGCACTTTAGTTCTACAATTACAGTCTGCTGTACATTCGTTTCTCGACATACTTTGTGCTCAGCACTGCAGTGACACTGGCAAGGGGAGTTATTGTGTGTTGTGCTGGTATGAGTGTATCAGACACAGAAGCTGCTGGTGTTTTTAAACACTGCTGGACAAAAAATAGAACCATAATCGGTTAAAGTTAGGACAGTATGAAATGCACATTAAAAAAACAGTATTTCTTACATTTACTTTTGACATTTGTTTCATCTTCATTTCATTTGTTGATCTTCAATTCCTGTATTTCAGGCCTGCAACACATTCAATATACAGTGGTGTGAAAAAGTGTTTGCCCCCTTCCTCATTTCCTGTTTTTTTTTTTTTTACATCTTTAACACCCTTTAGTGTTTCTGAACATCAAAACCAATTTAAATAATAGTCAAAGACAACACAAGTAAACAGAAAAAGCAATTTGTAAATGAAGGTGTTTATTATTAAGGGAAAAAAATTCAAACCTACATGGCCCTGTGTGAAAAAGTGATGTCCCCCCTTTGTTAGAACATACTATACCTTTGGTTTATCACACCTGAGTACATTGTCTCTAGCCACACCCAGGCCTGATTATTGCTACACCTGTTCTCAATCAAGACATCACTTAAATAGGACCTGCCTGACAAAGTGAAGTCCACCAAAAGATCCTTAAAAG